>RDEW01000046.1:441113-451969 GCA_011109175.1 Dicyema japonicum | reverse complement strand
CAAGAAAGAAATCGCTTAAGAGAAAAACTAAGACGCTGTTTTGATTGGATGGCCAGAATAGCATTCACAGAAAGAACTAGATTGACTAAAAAAGTCATTGAAGAGAGATGGAAGATGACAACGGAACACAAGTGGAGGGTTTGAGCAGCAGAGAGAACACTAGTAATTGAGGAGACGGGGGAGGTGCTATGTGTCCAGGCTATAAAGGCAGGTCTAGGATAAAACCTCTAGCTAACTCTTAGTTCAGTCTCTAATAAAGTTATGTTTTATGTTAAGTGGATCAAGCACTAACACAGAAACATTGGATATAGACTATCTCCCTGCAAAATCCCCTCGGAATTTGACATCATAACTAATATAATTATACAACTCTCACTCTCCAATGAGGAATAAGTAATTTATACCTTTGACAATCCATTCCGAATTATTGAGATCGATTTTTTTTACCTCAAGATCACCGGACTAGAATAGGTTAAATGTTAACTACTAACTAAGTGATCCCGGTTTTTTCGGGTTCTGGCTCTCATTCGGGGTCCTCGAAGATCCAACAGATTTGGTATAAACGGGGACGGTCCTATTCTCCATAGATTCCCCGCATTTTTTAGATAGTCAGATATAGAGAGTGAAAGGAGACAACGGTTTTCATTGCCCACTGTAAAAATGACTTCACTCTCCACCTTAGATGTTCTTTATCATTCAATACGTTATCCACAGTTTTCTTATTAATTATTTTCAAGGCAGCAAGTTGTGCGGCTTCTAATTTTTGAGACGACGATTCAGAAATCATCGAGCTCCAGGAAGGACATGCGTATTCGATTACTGATAGTATGTATTGTCTGTAAATTTTCTGTAGTAAGAAGGTGTTGCGCCCGATTGGTCATCGGACAAAATTTTCAAAATGTTGGTCCTCCTCCTGATCTACCTTGCGGCATACAATCCATCCTCATTGCATTGAGTGAATTTTAGGCCAGTTCTTTAGCATCCATCCTTGTTCCCAGAATCAAAATCCCTTTACAAAGAAAGTCTCCGTAATCAACTCAAAATGTGGTCACCATTGCTAGACTTTCTTAATCATATGTCCTTCCGTTAAAAGGGTCCAAATTTCTCCGGGATTATACTCTTACACTCAGTTTGTCCAGAACAAATGATACGCTAAATTTGATCCATAATGATACCTACTCACTCGATACATGATGATCCACTGAATCAAATACTTTTTTACGTCTATCCACAGAATTGCCAAATTATTCCCATTCTGCTGGTTAATGGTAACTATTGCCTGTCGTTAGCTCCTTGATCCATTTTTCGATGTTCCCAAACGATTGTCTCTTATCAGATGGTATGTCTCAAAGTTTGAAAATTTTCCGTTCACATGTTTATTAGCCAACTTTGGCATACATGTAATTAGTTTTATGTAGAATAAGAACGTTATTCCAGTGTAGAACTATTCATCTGGAGTATATTTTTGTGTATTATCTTGCCGATTTCTTTATAGAGGCGGTCATGAATTGATGTGAATTTTCTAGAAAGTTTTACACCCAATCACAACCACAGCTCTCCAGTTTCGAAGATATTTAATTACTTAAGGATGCTTTCCATGCTGAGGTCTACAAATGTGTCTTCTACCGGTCACTCTCTGTTCATCAAAAATGTGTTCCCACTGCTCCCAACAGAACTGCATGAGCCTCGTGAAATTTGTCAGGTCCTTTACGAACGTGGCTAATTACCTTTTCCTTTCAAGGTTGTTGACCAATTTGACAAATGCAAATTAATGGCTGAAGTTGCTAAATATTTAAAAGCCAGGTTTGGAAGGATTGTTTGAGGGGGTTGGCAATTAATCGCTGACTTCCTCTATTTCCGCTTCTCCACTAATAGGGGAGTATCCAATTCCAAGAAACTGATTAATGAAGGGAAGGAATTGATGAATGTACAATAGGGACTATCCACAAATTGCAGAAAAGCTTAATCCTCCTGCTTATCTTAAGGATAATCTTATCCTTCTCGGTACTTTTGGTAACCAAAAAATCAAGGAGGAGTAGATAATGAAGAATTTAGTACCTCATGGTTATAAGAATTCAAAAAGGGGAACTTACGAGAATTATTGCAATTATTAACGACAGAATCAAGATGGAAAAAAGACTCGCAATTTATGAAGGCATTCAGCTTTTAAGTAAACCGCTGGAGATTATATCGGAGCCGTATTAATGAAAAACAAAACACTGTGTGGATTTGGAAATGGCGAATACTTTGGGAGACGGTGTGAGAAACAATGAGAATCTAAAGTCGCTCAGTATCGTCGGAAGGCGTATTCCTGGAGTACACGACTCTACAGTAAAGAAATCCCCCGGCCTTATTAAAAATATTATAAATTATATGCCAATTTGGAATCGTGTGATGTGACGGCGTATATTCTTTATTCATTAAGAAGTTCAAGGCTCTCCTCGTTATTTATGTGAAGAAATCCTTAAGGTCGTTAGTGCCAAATTCTCACAGAAATGTAGAGGAAAGACCTTACCGCCCAAGACGCCGGCTTGTGGCGTCAATTCAAAACTTAAAGATTATTTGGAATCGTTAGACATCATTTCTGACAACCAATTGGGAGGAAGCTTAAATAACCAGTGCATATGCAGTGAAAATAGAAACAGCTGATTTGCTACTTTGATTAATGTAAAAAAAGCGCACGACTCCATTGACCACTACATTCTCTGTCTGTCACTAATCTGGAGTGTAAGAAAAAGTTAAATTTTCTAATGGATATGAAGGCTGTCGCTACTTTTGAGTTTTAGAGGATCATGCAGCAACATCATGAGGCAGGATGTTTTAAGGACAATCGCGGAAAATGTGAACAAGAGGATCCTGAAATTGGTACAGATAAATCTCAATGCTGCAAATAAATTTAAAGCATTCAACGAGAATATGTTGTCCCTCTAATTTACTACATTGGATTAATTTAAATTGAACTAAAGGATCTCTCAGACACATTGCATTGAACGAAGCTTTGGAGGCTGTCGGACACCCCTCTATGTTTGAACCAGTCAGCCTTTGCAAACGTGACGTGCAACGACGGGATGGGAAGGCTATCCTTTCCTTTGAAGCTGAGAAGCATTTTGTCTGGGACGTCACCTGTACAACACCGTTTGTTAAGTACTCTATTCCAGAGTGCCTCTGGAGCATGTTCTACCAATGAGAAGGCCGAGAGACGACTCGCCTGCCTCCACTATACTATTCTTGCTATTTGATTTTGCAAGAAAGCCTTGGGTTCTGTTTTCCTTAATCCAGTAAAAACATAGATGAGGATACCACAACAAAATATTTTTATCTAACAACAATAATCTATAGAAAGTAAAATCAATTAATTTATTTAAATTGATTGAAGTTTCTGTTTTGTTCCTCTGTTCCTTTTCTCTTTTCCTATTATAGTGACGTCATGTGATCCACCTGTCTAGGTGGCGCCCAGTGGCACGCCAGCACGAAAAAGGATCATTTTCTCTTCCCCACTCCACTGGAGGGGTTTCCACAACTGTAACTATGGACGTCTTTTACCCTTTATGTTGATTCAGGATAGATTTTTTCTGTAGAAGTGGAAACTGGATACACTTAATTAGTGTTTTACTTTAACTTCTTTCCGGGGTTAATAAATAAATAAAATACTTGTAATATTGAGAGAAAGATGCTGTCTGTTGGTTATACCTTCTCAATAGGCTTTTCATCTTCACTCGGTATTAGAAACTAAAAACCTTGGGGATAACCTTCGACACACAGATGTCCTTTACATCTCACGTCGACGCTGTCTCTGTAAGCTGCTTAATAAAGCAAGGGATAATAAAAACTATTTTTGTGTCATTAAAACCCCTTTCCCAGCTTTGAAATTGTTGTACAAACAATTCATTGAGCCATCTGTCAGCTATGGCTGTACGTCATGGAGAATCAATCTGTCCTGGACGAACAAACAAAGAATCCGGGACATTCAGGCCTTAACAGCCACTACTATTAGTAATCTCGGGAAACTAGAAAAACTAATACCCTCATCAAAGGATTCAGAACAATTTAATGACCTGACTATCCTAACTTCAATGTCAGAAGCTGAATAACGTGGCTAAGAGGGAGCTTCTATGTTCGGATGTTGAGAAATACCGGGGTTCTGTATGCTGCCTGCAGGAGACTAAAATAAAAAATGGACTCGATGAAACACATGCAAATTACAGGTTACTATTGCTTCCCTCGGAATCGAGGCATTATGGACAAGGCTTTGCCATACACAAGGACTATATTCCCAGAGTATATCGTTACTGGAAAGTCAATGACAGAATCAGTGTCTTACAACTACGTTCAAGATCAAGCAGAAATTCGAGGAGACTAATCTCAATTATCAACATTTACGACCACACAGTTAACGTATCCTAAAAAATCCGGAAGACCTGTTCTACGTGGAATTGGGAAGGACATTAACAGACCTCTGTCCACCACTCTTATTGTTTATTGCCGGGACAGGAATGCGAAAGTGGGAACCCGTAGAGGAAATGAAAGCTTCATTGTCCAGCACGGAAGAGGAATCAGAAACTTCCCCGGCACCATCTTGGCAGAGTTTTGCCAGGCATTTGATCTGTTCCTATGTAATACTGGTTTCCAACATCCCGCACGTCATAAAACGACATGGACTGGGCAACGACTTCTACCTACCAAAGGCTCTATTAACATTTTCAATCAAATCGACTACATCATCTGTCGAGTCAAGAAAAATCACTCCTACGTGACTCGAGGTCTTATGGAGGTGCAGCTATCGACAGTGATCACAAGATAGTCTCTGCCAAGTTCACAATGAGGACTTTGACTGACCTAATAAGAAGAGAGCCAAACGTAGATGTAAGAAGAAGCTATAAAATGGAACAACTGTGTTACTCTACATCGATCAGAGACAACTAACAAATATCAATTACGAAATTTCTCGAAACCTGGATCCCGGACTTCTCCAGGAGGCACCTGGGCGGAGACAATGAAAGGAATCTTCTCGGCAGCAAATGGAAGTATCAGAATCTGGTCCCCAGCACTGTTTAAAAAATGTATACATCCAGATGTTCCCGCCCTCATTAAAAAACAAAGGGAACTAAGATTACAACTGGAAAATACTTCTGATCCGGACAGGAAACAATTCTCGAAATCTAGAAGAAGATCCACCCAGAAAACCATAAAGATTTTGAATAAGAAGCACGCCACTAACCTACTTGATCTAAGAACTGCAGAAGTTGAACAGTTAAAAGACTCATCAAAAATGTTCATTGCAATCCGTCTGCTCAACAAAAGAAAACAAACGAACAAACTCAAACTCCATGACGGAAATGGAAGACAAATCCCAAAGATCAGGCTGAATATTTTGCGTCGTATTTCGAAGATATATTAACTGTCCGCGGAGAAATATCTGATCATACTTGTGGATACGCTACCCAACTTGATAAAGCTATCACTCCTGGCGAAATCTCAAATGCAATGGTCAAACTTAAGAATGGTCGCTCCCCTGGACCGGATGGAATCAATTCAAAACTTGTCAAATATGGGCCACCTGCACTAACAGCAAAGTTAGCAAAACGAAACTCTATGTTTATAGAAAAAAAATACCCAGCTCTTGGATCCGGACGATTAATACCAATACAAAAACCTACTAACCATGCTGGGCCTGTTGAAAACCTACGTCCAATAATCCTGCTAAACACCTTACGGAAACTTCTGGCATTAGTTACGCTGAACCGAATCAGAGAACAAGTGGACAACTATCTATCTCTCTAGTCACAGTGGATTCAGGACAGGAAGATCCACTGCAGATGTAGTATGGAGCCACAAGTGGCGCTGCGCTATCAACCAGAGATTTGAACCTGCAACAACAGTCCTTGGAATAGATCTCTCTAGGGCCTTTGACACGGTCCGTCGTGGTCTACTTCTCAAGATACTGAAACAATTCTTGGACCCAGATTCTGTCAATATTATCAGAGTGTTGCTATCTAACACGAAGCACAGAGGATTGTTTTGAATGCTGCACGAATGAAATTATAACTGATTTTACGAATGTTGCTTATAATAATATAAACGTGATTTTTATTTCTGTTATAATATGTGAAAAATGGCAAATAACCAAAAATAAAAACCGCGATACTTTCCAAATTGAGTGCCGCATGGAACAACATTGTCACCAACGCTTTAAATTTTTTATCGTACGTAACCTTGTAAGATACATTAAACCTTGTTGTTTTTCAGTTTTTGAAGATTTGCTTTAAGGTAACACCAGGAAAGCCACATGTAGCTAATTTTAACTAAATGAAAGTATTCTGAAAATCCCCATAGGCGGGTAATCAAATTATATTTGGACTCTTGCCCGAGATAAGAGATTACACCTTCCCTTGATTGATGATTAATCCAGCACTCCAAAACTAACCGCATGAGAACTACAACTATGGACTTCAGTATTACTTACAAGAAGCAATGGTTCATCGGAAAGCCTAGCAAACTCAAAAATATTGCACGGATTCCAAATACGAAAAATGCATTGATATCGTATTAAAAATGACTCTCCTAGTTATTGCGTTGCTATCGATCTTGCAGGTGCATTGCTATCTGCAAACATGTCGCGTACTAAGCTATGAAATCCTTCAATCATAAACTTTTTCGACAAATATGGTCATTCTTTTACTTTGGAAACCAAATTTCCTTAATGAAAATGTAAAATATTAGGTTTTTTTGTGTTTTAAAATACTAAAATCTTTTCTTTTTTTTAAAAACATCAAATATTGTCGAATAAAGTAAAGTTGCTATTACAGGTCTCCATTATGACACGAAATGGTAGTTACCTCTCAAAAACGCAAACCAAATTTAATGGAAAAGTCATAGCGTCATTTTACGTTCAGTCTTCGTTTGCCCATAAGCTATCCGATTAACCTGATAAACTGAAATGATCTCCGGTCAATGACGCCATAAGTCTCAAAGGAGATTAGTTGTAAAACGAACCGACCACAATTCCGTGGTAGGATCCATCTCTTCATTCCACCGGGAAACTATTTGTTCCTCGCGACAAGTTCTGGCTACGGCCTAAGCTTCCCGGATCTCTTTTTGGATCAGCTGTGGCTTCACTGGAACGCATCAAGATAAAAGATTTTCTTTTTTTCTACCGTTGGTTTTTTTTAATAATTCAATTATTTTAATTTTGTTAACTATAACTTTTCAGATCTTAAAAATGAAAAACTAACTTCAGTCCAGAAAGGAAATAAACCTGTTGACAACTTGCGTCCTGTCATCCTTAAAATATCCTGCGGAAGATCATAGTTAATCGGATCCAAGAACTAATGGACGGTACTTGAATGATGCCAAAGTGGTTTCAGGATTGGGAGACTAACAGCTTATGTAGTATAGTTTCATAGGTGGCATTTTGCTATTCAGCAAAGATTCCAAGTTTTAAGAACTTTAATTGGAATTTATCTCACCAGCGCTTTCGACACTGTTGCGAGGAAAACTCATTGAAGTACTGGAAAATATCAGGACTCGGTCACCTTAATACAGTCCAACCTCTTTTTGGAACGGACCCCCATGGTGGAACACCTNCTGTTAATATTTGTCCCAGCGTCTAATGACCAAATTTACCTTGACAGGATATTACTTTATATTGGTTATCATAATAATTCATTCTTAGATCGTTTTGGTGATATGATGATAATTGATAAACAATTGATTGATAAACATTCTTTTTATTATTGTCAACTTATTTTTAAAAAGTTTACTTCTCATATTTTTCTCAATATTTCTTGTTTAAGAATTAAAATATTCTATGGTGAAAAAAATATTAGATTTTATCACATTGGTTATTTATTTATATATTTTAGGGTCATTTTGCATAAATTTCACTAGTGAAACAACAGTTTTTCCAGATATTACTAGAACTAAAATTAAAACTTTGTCAACTCAAGTGATAACTCCAAATATTATTATAACTGAAATTAAAAATGAGTCAACTCAATTGATAACTCCAAATATTATTATAACTGAAATTAATACCAAGTCAACTCCAAAAATGATAACTCCATATAATAATACTCTAATTAAAAGTAAGTCATCTATTCGAACAGTGATCATTGTCAGTATTATTATAATATTTATTATAATCATTGCCATTGCCATTGCTTGTTACTACATGAGGTTGAGAAACAGACCTATCGAAAGTAGTAGATCAATATTACTTAACTTTTAATTTTAAAACTTTTCACGGATTCTATATTTTGTCTTTCTCTTTGTTGGTTAGTTTATAACAATTATATTCACTATTAAACCAGTAATTTGTGGCAATACAAACAATAAGAAAGGTCAACAAAACCAGTCTCTTAATTATGTAAGAAAAGCAGGCGCTAAATTAATTTTTCA
Source organism: Dicyema japonicum (assembly GCA_011109175.1). NCBI lineage: Eukaryota > Metazoa > Dicyemida > Rhombozoa > Dicyemidae > Dicyema > Dicyema japonicum. The sequence goes on along the minus strand of RDEW01000046.1, from coordinate 443,572 downwards.
ATGTAAATCACAGCGACACGATTATAGATAGTACCTAAAACTTCGAGAAATGGTCATGTATAAAGTTTAGAGTCTATTATAAAATATGGGATTATTGAACATATTTTTTTCATAATAATTAGTGCTAAATTTCATTCTCTCACTTTAGAAAATTCTCGACCTCAAGAACGAGACTGTCTTAGGCCCTAAGACACCTGTCGTCTTGAATCCATTGAAACTGCACGTGGAAAGTTTTCATCCCGTTGGGGAATTTGCAATAGTTCCAATTGTGATTAGTCGGCTCAAAATGCAGTGGTGGCAAACGAATGTGTATTTATCAACCTCTAATTGAGACAGGAAAGCCCTGGAAATCCGCTCTCATCTACACGACAATGGATAATAACAATATAAATTGATCAAACGTACAAAAATTATAGCTTTCCGCCCACTATACGAACAAAAAAGAGCTAGAAGACTAATCACTACGGCGGAAATTTTAGTACATTTTTAGGACATTTTAAAACAAAATAGTACAATTATGTCATCTTAAGAAAAAATATGACAAATAATTTTAAGTAAATATACATGGAAATTACGAAAACTGTGTTTTGTTAGAGATTATTATAATTAACTAAATCAAAAAAAATCAATTGTAATTAAGTAACACTATTCAAGCTGAATTCTTTTCCTCATTGGGCATTGTCCCTTTGTATCACCCTCACTGTTCCCCTCGTATACCACTTCTAAATGCAAATCACTAGACAAGACAGTTGTTCCTCTTGGTTCCTCTTCTACGTCACCTCCGAGTTCAGAGCCTCATGAGAAAAGATGATTAGTCACTCTTGCAACCTCATCATCATAGTTATCAACTTTCAGCCCATGTCTATGCTCGATTGTCATGCTCTCTAAAGTTTTTTTATTCGTCAATGATTGGATGTACGCCCTTGTGAAGACATCCACGATGAATCTTTCCATATAGGACTTGTGTACTTTGTTACTACTCCATCTTCTGTCAAAAAATCGAAATTATTGTCACCTTGGCCTTGTTGATATGTGTTAGTTCTGCCAGAAGGTCGTATTTGTGAAGTTTTTCCACTTCAACATGTTTTAGCAAATCTTGGAATGTGATCCCTACTTTTATTAGTATTATATCGTTTTAGAATTTATCGTGTACGAAATTATCAGATTTGTTATTTTTCAATTATCAGATTTGTTATTTTACATTCCGCAAGACAAAGAGCATGGTATCACCATCCAACTTTAGGCTTCTAATGCAGAACAGTGCTTGCACAGCCTTCTTCCTTTGCTCTTCAATGTCCTTCAGGTATGATCCTCTCCCATCAACTGCAATCCCCAAGTATTTCAGGAATGAAACTTTCGGTATGCGAAGAGTGTAGGGCTTTTCGTGATGCTTACCCAACCTGTTTACCAAGACATTAACCTTGCCATCCCTCGCAAGTAGTGCTAATTCATCATGCTTTTTCACCAACGAGCGGGCATTCACCAGCACTATTTTTAAATTCTTTTTCATAGTTTTTGTTGATAGTCTGCGCTTTCCATAGCCAGGTCCACCAAATTCCGTAAATCCACTTTCAGAAGTGTACATAGGTTGTTCAGACGAGCGATTATTTCACTTAGCTCCCGAGATACCGTCTCGGAAACTTCTGCCTTGCTCTGCTTAAGTTTCCGTGTAGCACTCCGCTCCACCGGCCCATCCTGAATATGTGATATATTGGTCCTCTTCATCTCTTGTGTTGGCTTATTTTGTTAATCTCAAACAAGAAACTATATGCTCTATGTAATTCTACACCAATTAGCATGGACGTTATTCTATCGGCAATTATTTGGACATATTATTGACTGGAGCCGACTACGCCATGTAACAGTAATGGAAGAATATTTCTACTGCGCCGGAAGTCACGGATTTCGAGACAGACCAAGAAATACACTTCCAATTTGCTTAAAAATGATTACGAAACAATCGGTCGTAAATTGGTGACAGCAGACGACCTGGATGATGTCAGAATAAGGGCCTGAAACAAGATGACGTGGGCGAAAATGGCTGTAAAGCATGGCTCAAGCGAAACCCTTTTAGGGCTACGCGAAGGAGCCTTTAAATAACTATATTTTGTTGTAAGTACTATTCATGCGGAAAACAATTAATCTACCTCAAAATCTAGAGTGAATGTTGTTTTTATGCGGATTTGTAAGATTATGACGCAGAGAATTGTCAAAAACAATCTTTGCTGGTGTTTGACGACAACAGAGGACAATGTGCAAATGTTCATGAGGGAGGTATGTACACGTGAATTAATTACCTTGTTAAAATCGAAAATCTGTATTATATGTTAATTAACGATAGGTCAAGGAATGAAAGTAAAAATATATGAAAGTCTATTTTCTACTTCTGGACTAGTATTCACTCAACAATTGATTTTTGGAGGAATTTGCGGTAAACTAAGGAATGTTTCCCATAGAAA
>RDEW01000046.1:415842-429036 GCA_011109175.1 Dicyema japonicum | reverse complement strand
GGTGCCAGCTTTCGCATTTAAATCTCCTGCGATCATTACTAATGTTGAGAGAGCATACTTGGAGAAAACGGCAGAAATCCAATGGCTTGATACTGTGGGGTCATTATAGGTTATTATTTATTTATTTAGGTTATTTTATAAAACATTATAATATAAATTAATATTAATTTATAAAACAATATAAATTATTTTTTTACGGGAAGCGGTCTGGCTGAGGCAAAGAATTGGGATCGCAGTTGTCCGCGGAAACGCTTACTCCGTAATGTCAGCAGCCGCTGATATAGCTAATAAATAATATTTTATTGTTAATTAATTTTTTACCTTAAAAATTAATAATTTAATTATATCTAGTTGTCTAACAACTGGAAATTATTCGAAGCTGTCTTGTAAACTGCAGAAATGCAATATGGGCCTACTTTAAGAATTCCTTTTAATAAACGTGGTTGTGGTGTTGTTAAACATGTTGTAAGAAAATATCCTACAAAGAAGATTACTAAAAGCAAAAAGGCTGTGCCTGATCGAAATTTGGGAAAGTTTTTTAGAAAGAAAAGATTCTTCTCCAGAGTCAAAATACAAGAGACTCTCAGAAATAGTTCTGAGTCTTCCTTTAAGTCGTTTTATTTTAAAATAATGTTTATTAGTATTTATTTCTGACTGCATTTAAATTTACTATTATTTCACGATTTATTAACTTTAGTTTCTAACTCTCCACTACCAAAATTAATATTAGTTTTATTTTGGCCAGTTGAGGTATTTTGTTAGTCGTCAAAAGTTGATGTGGAAACGTACCTCCGATATTTTTTAAAGATTGATGGAACTTATCGTTGCTATTCTTCTCATGTGCATAACAGAAATGATAAATTTTGTAAGACATTAGATATATAAAGTTCCGTAATACGAAAATGTCAAATACACTCTTGGATATTGTCTATTAAGAGTAAATTTACCTGTCACAAAGTTTATTAATTAAACATCCAAGAGTAACTTTAATCTGTTGTTTTACGAAATAAGCATAAAAAAGTTTTGAAATATTTGAAAGAACTCACTCATTTAGAGTTAACAATCAAGGTGTGTAAAAGAGGTTGATGTTATTAAAATGAACAATTACAAATCCTGAATATTCAGGGTTGGAATCTTGTTCTGTCAATTCCCGTTTAAGATTCCACGCATCTAGATGCTTATGGGATTTACAAGTGACGCCGTCATCAACGATTCGAAAATAACAAAAACCTTTTATTTATCCTACCACTTGTCCTACGTGAACTGCTTATTAGCACTGTATTTTTTCCCTTAAGCCTTTTCCCTCTTTTCTGAAGAGATAGTTTAGTGTGATTGCGATTTTTTAATTTATAAAGTGGAAAGGTAAGATTTCTTAGATTGTTGAAAATACAGTATGATATGTATTCATAGGTGATCTCTCAAAAACATGATCTTTGTTTTCCAATTCTACTGTTCAATTGGATTAAATTTGTTACATTCTTTAAAACTGAGTTTTTTAAATGTAATTTTTATACGAAATTGAGTGACGTGTTGAAACCCAGCTAGGAGTTGNTTTATACGAAATTGAGTGACGTGTTGAAACCCAGCTAGGAGTTTCACATTGGGGAGAAACAGTATTTGAGTTAGTTTTTGAACCCAACAGTAAAGACACAAAAACAATTGTTTTTCATATTGCACTACTAAATAGGTTTTTGATCCATTTGTTAAAATATTGATAAAAATTGTAATAGTTTGTTCTATGAAAGTAAAGACATATGAAATTAATTATCGATTGCTCGTCATCCTGAAAGGGAATAGCTAACCAGTCAGAACAGCCGCTATATGACCATTCGTTAAAGAAATAATCTTTAATTAAAAAAATGTTAATAGAATACATATTCTATTAAATTGAATATATGTTCTGTCGGATCCATATTAAGAAACATTTGTTCTTCTACAAATTTGGAGAACTTTGGTAAAATGTTCCACTTATTCATAGGACCCATCAAAATCAATTTTTATAAGATTAAAAAAAGTTGCCTTTTTTACCTAAAGTTGTCAATCACATTGTAAAAAAATCTATTCTGGCTGAACGATCTGACGTGGGACAAAAATGGAAGAGGGCGGACCTAGTTCCGCACCTCTCTTCGGAAGGCTGTAATGAAGTATTGGAAGATGGATTTGGTCGACACAAGCAGATGTTCTCCCTTTGGTTCCTTCCTTGGATTAGTTAGTTATGACAGTTTGTGCTGGGCTTACAATGATAAGCCGGGGGTTAATAATAATAAATATCTAATGATCTTTATTGTTGAACTTGTCCAAAACTTAAAAATTATTTGGAGGCCATTTTGAAAAGAGAAAATTTTAAATGGAGGCCATTTTGAATGTTCCCGTAATTAATGAAAAATAAAAATCGTTATATATATATCGAAACTTCCATAGTTTTCAAATGAANGGTTCCTTCCTTGGATTAGTTAGTTATGACTGTTTGTGCTGGGCTTACAATGATAAGCCGGGGGTTAATAATAATAAATATCTAATGATCTTTATTGTTGAACTTGTCCAAAACTTAAAAATTATTTGGAGGCCATTTTGAAAAGAGAAAATTTTGAATGAGGCCATTTTGAATGTTCCCGTAATTAATGAAAAATAAAAATCGTTATATATATATCGAAACTTCCATAGTTTTCAAATGAATTCAACCCACAAACGACAAGGAACAACAAAATTTAAAGAAAAATATAAGGTAATATCAACAAAGCTCGTGTCACTGGTAGTTATTTAACTTATCCAAGCTATCGAACGAATCCAACAAAAAGTTCATCAATGAATACAGTAAAAGTAGTATCCAATGTTTGATTTCCAGTGGAAAGCAAGACCGTGGAAAGTTTGCAAGACACTGATTATTTTAATATTCCTGAATTTCCTGAAACTCGTATGAAATTTTGCTTAGTTAGGTTATACATCCAATAAAGTACTGAACACGAAAATATATAAGCCAATTTTAAAATTTCCTGACGCAGCGACTCCCAAACGTATAAAACTATTAACTACTTCATAGTGGAAGTGAACGACGATGAGAACATTAGTTCATCCTCTGTAGCGAAAATAGCTTCCCCCACGAATCTTCAATATAATGGTTTAGTCGAAATCAATATACTAGAAGCCAACACAGCCATGAAAATCAAACCAGTTAAGTCGAATCAATTTTTACCACATAACTCTGAAAATTCGAAGTTTCTATTCAATTTACTTTTAGTGGTGAAATATTAAAAAAGTCCAAATTGTTAAGTTACAGGATTTCGATTCTCCTAGTTGGTTAATTTTGGTGTAATTGTCGTTTAGGCTACGAAGCTGGAAATTCAGCTTCATGGGAATTTCTGATTCCAGTAGGGCGCATTGATGGCCGTCTTGCCACTTCGAGTCGAACGGCCTTTCCGCGTCAAGAAATAGTGCAACTGTACACTTCTTAATCTTCTTCTGGTCGCAGATCTGATAGCTCAACAGGCTACGAAGCTGGAAATTCAGCTTCATGGGAATTTCTGATTCCAGTAGGGCGCATTGATGGCCGTCTTGCCACTTCGAGTCGAACGGCCTTTCCGCGTCAAGAAATAGTGCAACTGTACACTTCTTAATCTTCTTCTGGTCGCAGATCTGATAGCTCAACCTCCAAAGGCAATCACCACAGGATCGCATTTTCCAGAATCCAATCTGAAGGTCCAAGAGGTTGTATCAGAGAACATCAGTCATAAGATGCAAATTAAACGTTCTTCTAATTTGGTCATGCTATCCATGCGAGAAAAAAAGGTTATAACTGCCAAACGGATATAAGTAAATTTAGTGCATTAAAGTTCGTCAACAACCTTTATTGCACTTATGATTGATCTGGACCAAAGATATAAGCCTTTTCTGATATATGAAACTTGTCCTCCTGAACCCTGATTTGATGCAAAAACTATCATTTATTTCGAATTTTAAATATGAAATCTCTTTAATTCTAAAAATTACCATTAATAATCCCACTAAGATACATCGCACGTGAGTTTAAAACTAGCAAATCAACTACAAAATATGAATCAGAAATAAGATTCATGTACTCATTTTGTCACCGGACCAAATAAAAAAAAGGCTCATTTGAAGTCATACATGAAAATGTTTCGCCAAGAACACAAATCAATGAAGTAAAGCAAATAGAATTGATCTGTTTCCGATAACTGGGTATTATTACGGAATTTCCTGGTCCGTCAGAATCCTTGATATTTTGCAGAGGTTTGGCAGTATATTTTTGTTAGTTTCGAAATGGTTGGGATATATTTTTACATTCAGCTATGCTCTTAAAACATCCTTCGTGTTGCAATTTGATAACATTCAGGGAGGTATAGGCCTCAATTTTCCATTCAAATTGTACGTAAATAAATCTGAATGTTAGTTTACTCAAAACCTGATAGATAAGTCAATATGGACGTTCTTTTCTGTCATTCATATTGAGTTTATATAATTCAAAACATTGCTTTTCAAATTACACAATCAATTACGAATTGATAATAATGATTGAATAAAAATTGATTGCTCTTTAGCTATGGCTTGGTCAAATAAAAGCACGATTCATCCAAAAACTACAATATTTATTTCTAAATAATCTTCGTAATAATGATCATTTTCCAAAATATTACAATAAAATTCCAAAAAATAATTGCACAATAAGTATAGAAAAATCAAATAGTGGAGAATAATCCATATTTATAGGTTACCGAAATATATATATATTTTAAATATTTTGATAACTGTCTCCAACACTATTTGATTATCCATTAATCTAATATATAAGAAAATATATTACAATAAACAGGAAAAGACGATAAATGTGAAACAAACAAAGGGACCACAACAACGTGTCAAACTACACGCCAAATAAACCAATAATGTATCAGTAGGTTCGCCATATTGTAAAACAATTTTTAAAAACAAATAAAATAAATTAATTAATATTTCTATCTATAATTGAACAGTGTTTCCTCTCACAATAATCAGGGAAAAGCATCGGAAGATGAAATCTTTTCAAGTGCGTGCTGTGATCACGTGATTAGTGATCTCTGTCTCGTGTGTAAACGTGATCTCTGGTGTTACAATTATTAGAGAAGAAACATTTTGAAAAGTTGAATTACCGTTTCCTAGGGCCAAAGTTGAAGAAGATGATACCAGTTCGGTATGTTAGAAAAAATCCCACACTTTTGGCTCAAGGTTATTCGCAATTTAAAAAATAATCTTTTTGAGTCTAATTGCAGAATTGAATAAAACTAGTGGAACGTTGGTACTTAGCAAGATGTTGATATTTTTTTTCACTCTGAGAAGCGTGTTAAAGCATGTAAAGGATAGATCGGGGATTAATCTGCTCAAGGTGGGACCTGACCACTGATGACTGAATCTTGTGGAATGTTCGAAAACAAAGATAATATTGCTGAGGTTACTAAGTAGAAAGTATGCCACCCCTGCTCTTGTAATCTGTCTCGAATCGTTGAACAGACTCATCGATGTTCAATTCTATCAGTACTCGTCAATTATGAGGAGAATAGACCTCGAGTCGTGTAAGTAAGATGCCATTGATTTTATGACTTGACAAGTATAGAGGGGCTACGGCGTGCATGTCTGATCTGCGAATAAAGAGAGACTTTATCAATAACGTGTGGAATTCGGCCGAGAGTTGTCTGCACCTGAATGAGTGATCCTCCTAAAGATCCTGGTAGTTGGGTCTTTTGTGTCTGTCATGAAATGTGCAAAAAATAAATATAAAAACTCTGAATTACATAATCGTCCTGACCCTGCTGAGATAAATTACCAAGTCTATTGAGGAGAGAATAAATCGGATGTTCAAAGGCCCCTGAGCTCTCTTTGCGAGAGAATAAACGTCAATTAAGGAGAATTTCAACGTACTTTCAGTTAGATATTTTAACATTCCCAGGGAATGAACCGCTCTTTCTTATATTTATGGTAGAATTTTTCAAATCAAAAAACTCTTAATTTTATCACATAAAAGTTAAACTTAGATGAGATTACTATATTTTCAATGGAAGATCATACCTAGATCTAAGAAAGGACATTAAATGAAGAATTTCTAAATTCCCAAATGAATTAATTATGCTATACCATCTAAAAAATTATTTAAAAGAAATAAAGAAAATCTGATTGATTTTAAACCACGCCAAGTGCGTTAACAAAAAAATTATTTCTCATCACATAAATGATTAGTAAGCAAGGATAATGACATAAGTTGCTCTACGATATTGCATCGTTTATTTTGCATTAGAAAATTCACCTATATAAACTCATTCTTAACGAAGGAGAAAAAAGCACGGTTTTCATAGAAAGTAAAATTGAGATAATGAAATGTTACACATAAAAAAAGATCCCAAAATAGGATTGATTAGGTTTTTGACTTTATTGTTTTTAACAATTCAATATTTTTATCCTAGACAAGGAAGGTGTTGAAACGAAAAAATAAATAAAAAATAATACCAATCGAAAAAATGCAATATATCAGAATATAGTTATTTATTTATGTTTTAAATAAAAATCGAATGCTCTACAATAATGTTTCATTCAGATTTGAATTTGCAGATTCACTTTTGATAAATGCGGAAGTTAATCATATTTTCTCAAAAATGAAAAAAATAATCAAAATATAGATTACTCATTGGCATCCATATTTAATACGTTTTTATTTGTTAATGAATATAATATAATGATCCGATAGATTAAATTTACCAAAATACTAAAAATAACTTTAACGATGTAAAAAAACATATAGACATTCCGGAAAACAAATAAACCTATTAATATTGGTATTTCAGTAAAACCATGGCCATAAACTTATTAATATTGGTATTTCAGTAAAACCATGGCCATAAACCTATTAATATTGGTGTTTTAGTTTTCAAGGTGACTGTCTTCCTTCCCAATCTTGTCAAAAGTAAAAAAGGAAAGTAGACGACTTCTCAGCATTCATTTCTGTTATCTAGTCATTAAGTCTTTTCAGGTTAACTTGATTCTTTCTGTGTCCGCCTGGATGTCCCGATCTTGTGACCATATTAATATTATCAGTATACGCGAGTAAAAATCATTATCATATTCCATAGTTCGGAGATCGGCCAGAACAAGAGTTAGCAGAACTGGAGATAAGCGAGTCTCCTGGATTTTTGACATATAACATATTAGTCCTCTTGTCTAAAATACGCTTCTTCTTCATATTCTAGTATGGTTGTATTAGTCTCTATTATCATAAATCCTCCATTAATGAATTTTAAAATTCCTTTCCATTGTCTGTATGTAAATCAAGCTCCATCTTTGCTCTCCTCAACTCTTTGAGGTCCCATTTGGGAACACGGGGTTTAGTAATTAGCCCCTCTACTATAGGCGGTGTTTTTCCTCTAACCCCTCTCGCCACACTACTTATGTGCCCATCCAGTGCTTCCAGCTCAGTCTGTTAAGCAATCTTGGCACAGATCTGCTCCCTCCATTTACTGGGTGGTCTGGGCTTGTCCGTCAATTCCTCATAGGTGATCTGTGCTGCATTCAGTACTAATGAGATGTCACCCAGTGACCCTACTGGCTTAGCCTCCACCAATAAGCCACAGCCTTATTGATGCAGGTTAACACTACACCGTTAACCATACAATGAGGAATCTTGCGAGTAAATCTACGGTCCTCAAGAAGGACATCTGCCGCAGCTGCGAGATTCCGCGTGAAGACCTCATAAACATGCTTGAGCTGCAACGTATCACAGCTCTGGTGCTCGTTCTTCTTTGACAGTTATGGTCACCTAGTCCTGCCCCTTTAGACCAGTACCCTCTTTGCCTACAGCCATTTTCTTGAGTTTACTCACAGATATAGCAGTACTGAATCTGCAACTGCAGAGCACCGCCAAGTATGGCCAACAATTCCAGGGCATTCGAGATAGCCTGTTACGTATCTGCAGGACTACCTGCCTCGCCCATTTTTTGGGTCATCTGCCACAACGCTCTCGGATAAGGCAAGAATCACATTCATACCATCAGGTAGCGGAAGTGACCCTTCTCATTTTTTCCTTTAACATTTTTGCCAACTCGAGAGAGTTTTAACGCCACCGAATCGAAAGCACGTTGCATGTTTGTATTTAAGTTACGCCCAATATCTTGACCGAAATAAATTATTATATAATGAATTAAATAATTATTATTCAACAAAAAATAATAATAATAATACATAATAATTTTTGTTATCTTAAATAGTAGAATTTCGCAATTTACTATCTTTTTGGTGAAATGGATGGCACTTACGGAAATGATCAACAATTAACTGTAATTTGATAAAATCGTTGATTTTTAGACAAATTTCAAAAAAAAATTACATATTGAGGACAAACAACGTGAACCAACATCTTTCGAGAATGAAGACGACTCTGTTAAGGATATTGTTGGGAAGACAAAAATCGAAAATAGCATAGAAATGATAGACAATAGGCCTTTATTTCAAGAATCTCATTGGGACACTTTAGATGAGGAGTTTTCTACGTTGGATAAACTCATCGAAGAAGTGAACAACGATTTGGAAATTTGCAACCCACCAAATGTTGAATATATCGATGGAGTCTTGTCTTCTCTTTTTCTGAAGGATATAATCATCACTGATGACGAGCAGGAAAATTTATCTGAGAGTTTCTGATAATTATTGAGAGTTTTTCGTTGTTAATAAATTTTGTGTTTGTTTATTGAAATAATTTAATTTCTTATTTGACTTCCTCACTACTATAAAACAAGTGAAAAACGTGTTGTTCTCTAGGCAAGGAAAACAAGGTTCATCTCACGTGTAGCTCCTGAAATTAAATGAGTGAGAACGAATGATCTCTTCTGGTGTTATCTGGTACTGGGTGTTGCCAAAGACAGATGGCTAAGGTGGATAATGTTACTCAAGATTTAAAAAAGATGACTTTTTTACCTAAAGATGTCGAGGACCTTGCAAAATCAATTTTTATAAGATTTAAAAAAGATGACTTTTTTACCTAAGATGTCGAGGACCTGGCAAAATCAATTTTCATTAGATTTAAAAAAGATGACTTTTTTACCTAAGATGTCGAGGACCTGGCAAAATCAATTTTTATTAGATTAATCTTTAATCTGATATATACGTAATCCCCTACAGAATATGAGTCCCCATTAAGGCTTATAGACTGCAATGTGTCCTGGAGTATATAAGCAATAATACTAATTCTATTTCAGAATCTGTCTTTGGAAGAAAAAGCGAATCATTCGAGGCGGTATTCTTCAATTCTGGAGACCATTGCACCTTCCCTTTCTCAGTCATTTTGTCTCTTCAATCATAGTAGAATTTTCTTAGTTTGATTGAATAGTTATACATCTAACTTTACAAAACAAGCAACCATCGATTCTGACTGTGAGAATTGAATGCCGTATTCTATGGTTGTGAGTATATCATTCTGAAATGCATCCAATCTTCGGTAAAATCCCTAAAATAATAAATCTTAATACCTCAAATAAACGTTTGGCAATTTTATTTCAACTTAAGTAATTTCTAAGTAGAGAATATCACTTACTTGTGCTCTAATGTCTGAGACTTGGAGAAGGTGTCGAATTCATCATCGTACAAATAAGTGTAAAACTCAGCTTCCTTTGATGACAGACTATCTGAATTCACAGATTCCTCATCCTAGTATTTATCTGATAATTTCACCTTTAGATTATAAGTGTTTACGAATATTACCACAAAGACTAGAAAAGTTTCGATTGATGATCAGACAATAACCATACTGGAGACGGGAGGAATCCAGATTCGTTTTTTTGAGGATTACCACAAAGACTAGAAAAGTTTCGATTGATGATCAGACAATAACCATACTGGAGACGGGAGGAATCCAGATTCGTTTCTGTGAGGAAGATGGAAACCGGCTTCGCCTGTTCATACACAAGGCAAAAGAAAACCGATTGGTACAAAAGTTCCCTTCCCCAATCGGATTACTCTTCAGGAATGAGTAAAGGCTCCTTTGCATGGTATCAGGAACAATGGAAGACTACATGCGGGAACTGGAAGCACCTAACTGTTTGACGTTATTTCTGTCTTTCTTTCTAGGTGATCCCGGGGTTCTAAATAAATTTAAAAGTTAGTTATCTCTCATCTTCCACTGATTTTGGTTAGCTTATATTCCGAATATTATATTTACTATAGCGGAAGAAAAGAGATTGATTACTGGAATCAACCAAACAAATTGGGGGTGAAATCATTTTCTACCTAAGAATACAATATTTGTCACCATTATGAATTAAGACATTTTCCAATTCTATGCTCCATTCCGATGTAATCACATGCAATCAGTTTCTGTGTTACTAACAAATCTTTTCAAAAATGAATCAGTTACTCGAGCTAGCCACAATTAGAACGTGGAAAACATTTATTATCCACAAAATAATTGAACATGGAAAGCCATTTACTAGACAGGCAGGTTATTTGCTCAGAAGGCTGAACTGGTGACGTCACTCATGGACCACGGGACACACCGAAAACATATTATTCGAAACAGTAACTAGGAGTTAGTTTTAAGGGGTATTTTTAACGAGTCCACCTATGCGGTCTGGACACTTCCTACGGACCACATCTCAATTTAGTTTAGTTCAAGCGTCGGATCCGATTAATCCTCTTCTCCACAATGTACTTGACTGAGGCGAGAATCCTGTCCTCTTCTGTACTCAGGACATCAAGCAGCTTTTTCCCCAAGGCTAACTTTATTGCTGACCTTCTCGATTTTTCCAGAAGTAACATTATTCTATTCCTTTGTCGTGAGAAATACCATTCTTCAGATTCGTATACTAACTCTGGTAGAATAATCCTCATAAAGATAAACAAGAAGGTCTCCAAGCTAAAGGACAACTTGCTTGTACATAGAAGCGCTTTTAACGCCTTCTTCCTTCTTTGTCTGATATCTTTCATAAAAGAACCTTCCATGATCGATGACTATCCCGAGGTAGCGAAGTGAATGTACTTTCGGAATACCAAGTGAGTAGGGCTGCGTATGATGTCTCCGTAGGCAACTAATCCTCAAGAAGCTGGACTTCTCAGTAGAGAGTCTCATCCCTCTCTTGGAGCACCAATCCTGCACTTGCTCAATGAATAACTTGATTCTTCTATCTAATAATGTTGACTTCCCTGACGTATCCATAATCAGAATATCGTCCACGGGACAAAAAGTGCTCAATTTAAGGTATTTCGGGTTTTTTGATTGATTAATAAATAAGGGAATTGGTAGGAGGTTTGATTCTCTTAAAATTACCGTTGGTGCTGATTTTTCCTTTTTCTTATTAACCCTGTTGTTAGTAGTCGAGTCCGTGAAGAAGAGGTTTACATTCTTAATCTCCGCGTTATAATTGATCAGTTTTTGTAGTGACTTTTTCATTCTTTGGGGAATAAATGTAAAATATTAATGATAATGAGAAACAGTATTCGACTTTCCCTTTAATATCCCCCTTTCTTCGATATGCGATTTCCAACACATTGACTGGGTCTATCTTAGAGGGAAACTTCTTCAGTCACAAAAATGCTGTTCGTTCGGTATTTTCTACTATAAAGTAACTTGATCACCAGCATAGCTTACATCATCAAATTCTCANGAGAGTGTCTTGAGTCCCCTAGTCTTATTAATTCCATATTTAAGAGACAGATGTATGCATTTAGCCACTCCATTATGTCTACAAAAGTAGTCGCCGACCACACATTGCCGCCAAGAAGTGGACATATTTCCTAGCAGAATTACAATGACTAGATAGTAGAAGAATAAATTTCAGTTTTGTATAAGACACAAAAATATTTGTTGATTAAAGATTTCTCCTGGATCTCTTTCAAAAGTCCAGATGCATAACAGCGGGTTCTTTGTATCTTCGATGGATGAATTATATGATTGTGAACATACGTTCTTTCTTTTTGTGACCCGCAGAATCACTTCTTTCCTCGAACAATACTTCGTCTCTCAACAGGTAGAGTCTTTATTTGTTTCTAGGCCTCAAATGAATCAGTTCCTTTACAAGAGCTTTCCTTTTGTTTTGGTGGAAAAGTTCAAATTCGGAAGGTTAGATATCCATGAGTTCAATGTAGTAACGATGTAAGGATAAAACTTATTCATTTATGGCTTTGAACAAATTACCCGAGTTCAATCATGTACTTGCCAGACTGTTTATCCTCTTTTAACTCCATTAAATATTAACTAGGACATTTGGTTTTTCAAAACGTTGCTTTTTCAATCCTATAGGGTCATCGAGTACCCTATACAGTTAGCAAGTATCCACTGATTCAAAAGATTTATTCACGTCTATCCACACATGGCCATATTATTTCTGTTCTGCTAGTCGATCAACTGGTTAAGTATTGCTTGTTCTATTTCCCGTTGACACCTTCTTTGGGTTCCCAATGCATCCCTCAATATATCCAGAAAGTTTGCTGCTCACATTCTTAGACCACAACGTGCTATAGTAAGCAATTTAATTCTCTCATATTCTCACTATTATGTCTTTCCACAAATTGGTTAACGTCACCACTAACAATTATCTTCGGTTCGATTCCCCCTGATTACATGATCGACATTTCCTTCCTAATCTTTGTTCCAGAAAAACATCATGCAAGCAGTAATATATGGGGGCCACTTACTGAATCATTTGCTATCCCCCACAACATTTGTGAAGTGGAAGGTCCTGGTTTTTCAATCAAATTGTTAACTCTATTCTCAGTGCATCAGAAATAAATAAAATTATGAGTTACCCTCTCAATATCATGTTAAACGTTATTACCTGATTATTCAGAATTTCTTCGTCTTCTGTATAGTCCTGACTCTCAAAAGCTGAGTTCTATTCGCAGAATGATAATCAGAAAGCCAATTACCTATCACACATCGGAGTCGTCAGTTTAATTTACAATGCGTGGATTATAGAGATCGTAAAATAATGATCATTTTACATTCTGAATATGACCTCACTGTTATCTCTGACTTGTCTGATGTCCCATGTATATTTTCGGTCTAAAACCTAACGCTTAATCTCACCTGTAATTAATTTAAAATTGTTGAACAAAGTTTCACGTGAAATCTAAGACCCACTATAACAAATTTCAAATTTAAATTTCAAATTTATTATAAATGACATTGTTAAAAAAATAATAATAATATCAATTACTGCGATATTCCCT
>RDEW01000046.1:137943-404627 GCA_011109175.1 Dicyema japonicum | reverse complement strand
AAGGTATCGCCTCAGTACAATACGACACGGAGACGTTATGAAGAATCTACCAGTCTTTGATATAGTACAACTCTGAGGAATAACATCAACTCCATTAACGAAAATCAACCAGCAAATAAAGTATAGGAGGAAATAGTCGTTACTATATAAAAAGTAGCCTCTAATGTTTTGGGTTTCACCCTCAAATTCAGTCACAAACAAAGCAGTCAGGATATAAGACGACTTTCTGTAATACAAAAAGAGCTCAGGCTCCGATCAGAAAATACAAGTGCACCAAAAAAATCAACGATTTCCGCACCCAGAGAGGCAGAGTCCTAACAAAGATCAAACAAATACAAAAATTCCTTACCAGAAGTGAAGCAGAAAATCAAATTTCCGAAATAACAAAATATAAAGACTGACCAAGGATGTTTAATGAAATTCGCCTCCTTAACAGAAGGAGAAGTTCGGCCCCGATCACTGTCCACAATAACCTCGGTCATACTGTCATTGGAGGCGTTAACAAAGTAATACAATAGCTTTGCATTTTGATCCTCTATTCAACTCGCACAGTGAAATTAACCACACAATGAAACTATCAAAACCTGACAAATCCACTTTATTGCACCCAATAAGCGTTTAGGAAACTCTTCAAGCAATCAAAAACTGAACACCGAAAGATCTGCAGGATAGCCAAAATTATCACCAATGTTATCAATCGATCTCTCCAGGAAGATAATGCGTTGAACTAGGAAAAGGGTGGCTAATACCTCTACAAAAACCCAGGAAAGACAAAGATCCCCTTTGCAACCTTAGACCAATAATTCTACTAACTTCCATACGCAAAACACTGTCTCTCATTGCATTATACCGGATAAAAAACAGTGAACAGATTCCTATCCCCCGGCCAAAGTGGATTTCTGACACTCTATTCCAAAAGTTTAAAAAATCTATTGAAATACTTGGCATTGATATGTCCCGTGCATTCGATTCGGTACACCGGGAAAACTCATGGAAATTCTGAAGAGTTTTCTTCACTCTGACGATGTTAAAATAATACTCCTTCTCATGCGGAACACTCATCTTTCTGTCAAAATTGGCAAATGTACCTCCAACTTTTTTTCCGACTTCACGTGGAGTTCCACAGGGGGACTCGCTATCCACGGGCCTCTTTATTGTTTACCTTGAAGCTGCACTAAAAGAGTTTAAGTCCTTAATGGAAACAACGATGACGAGATAATTTATGCAGCGATCTGGAATTTGTTTCTGAGGATACTCAAACACTTCAGCACATGCTCAGCGTACTCCCACATATATTTTCGAAATGGTTCTTATCCGTAAATCCCGACAAAACGGAGTTTACGACGCTTACACGTAATGATCGGAGATTGTACGAGCCATGGAGAAGGTAAAAGAAGATGGACCCGCTTCTAGGAGACTCTGAAGATGTTACTCGTAGGAAGATCATTGCTATGAGTGCACTGAAAAAAATATCGTCAATATGGAGCCACAAGAAGAGGATAGGACTAATCACCAGGCTCAGAATATACAAAACTTTTGTCATCCCGGTACTAACCTACAAATCTGGGACTTGGCGACCTCTAAACGGGAAATGGACCGTCATGACTCTTTCCACAGATCTCAACTCAAATCGGTAATCAAGATCAACTGGTCTATGAAGATCTATAATAATAATAACACCAGAGACCGCGGTTACAAAAACTAACTAATTAAGTGATCCCAGCAGGCTTTAGCAGGGACCTCATCTTAGCCCAATGCTGCTCCCTGAACCCCACACAAGCACGTATCGGTCGAGTGACTGGATCTTCGCAGTCACGACAGTTCATTCTTATCAAGGCTTCAAGTGGCAATGGTGGCTCGGACTTTCCAGAAATCCAGCGTTCCGTGATTTTGGAAGCTCTTTTCCGGCTAGCCGCGATCTTCAAGACAGTCGTCCAAGAGATGAATGGGCCCCATATACCACATGCATAGAGATACATGGTTCAATGAATTGTTTATATATAGAGCTCAAAACAGAATGCTTTTCGATTTTCCATAAGTCTGTGAGGCATTTCAGAACATTAGTTTTTTTTCGCATTTCGTAATTACAGTTTCAACATGAGGGTAGAATGACATATGCATGTCAAAAGTCACCCAAAGATCCTTTGGGATTTTCTGAAAGAAATAGCTTCATTGTTTGCTTTCAGTTCGACCGTCCGTCTTCCCAGTCTCTTGTCTGAAGTAAATAGGGTTGTTACAGACTTTTCACTGCTGGCAGTTAGGCGATTCTTCGATAGCCATTTGTCAAGACGGTCCAGATTTCTTGCAATCTCGAAGTGACAATCTGGATGTCTGATCGCGTGACGCAATGACGATGTCGTCGGCATAAGTTAGAATAATATCATTTTCGGAGTCTGGAGTGGGGAGGTCAGCCATGAATAAGTTGAATAAAATGGAGACAATGGGGATCCTTAGGGAACACCACTAGGGAGAATTCGTGAAATAGACCTTGAATGGCCACTGCAGACTTGTCCTTTCTGACCACTAAGGGAGAGAGCTAGCCAGAGTTTGAGCCTTCCATAGATCTTTGTTTAATAAATTTTCCAAGTAAGAATTTTCCTTGACACAGAGTCAAAAACTTTGTAAACGTCTATGGAGCAAAGTACAGTCTTCATGTGTCCCGGCCTGTGCGAGAAACCATATCGTATAAAGTTAGTCAATGCAGATAAGTGGGTCGAAGTAGACCTCTCCTTTTTAAAACCATGTTGAAATGACAAGTCCGGGATGAAAATTTTGATTTTCGCAAGAACCAGCCCTTCCAGAATTTTCGACACAAAATACAATAACGCGACCGGTGGTCCTTATGGGATATTTTTCACATATTATTGTATTAGGTTATTTAAGTCATTTTGGCTGTGATCCACCTCGGACGATCTATTATCCTCTCTTGAGACGTCTCGGATGGTCTTCCAAATTTCAGTAGCTTCCATCTTGATATTTGTGTTTTTACCTCCATGTTTTTTAGTTCATTGTTCAAAGCCTTCAGTCTAAGCTTATCCTCAGTAGTTAATCGGCCAGACTTTTTGAGTTAGTTTCTTTCCTTGATTAATTTCTTCCTGCCATATCCCTGGTGTAGTTAAGGTGGTGTTTAGGTACAGATAGTGATTTCGCGGTTTACATAAGCGACTACTTTGTCCATGGAAGTAATGCCATCCAGGTACTGCAGTAGGTTGTCAGTAAGTTTACGGTAAAGTCTCTAGTCTGCGCGTTTGTAGTTGAATTTTTCTAGGGACCTCCTCCTAGTTAACGTTTCTTTCTTGGTCTTCAAAAGGATGGCATTATGGTCACTTCTTGAGTTGTAAGTGACTGACCAAGTGGATACCGTCAGGCCTAAGGAACGAAGCGTGATGTTTGAAGAAGTTAGTTGGTCTGACTCCCTGAAGAGGGTTCTCGTGTGTTTTGACGGATCATTCATGACCGTGAAAGGTCCTGTCTGCGAAAGTAGTACTTTTCATCTCGAATCGGACGGTTGACTTGCCAGCCATAGAGGGTATTTGGCGTTGATATCCCCACCAATGATCAGTCGTTCAAGGAAGCCAAAGTAGATAAATTGGGCATAGTGTAGTGCTTCTGGCAAGAACCAGGTGAAGCACATGGACGTTCACAAAGGTAATTTTTCCATATGTTGTTCCAAGTGACTTCAGTAACATCGTTGTCTCCCAAGATATTCTTTACCACTGAAGTGATTTCCACAAATTTAAGGTCTTTCCGATATAAAATGAGTAGGCCACCATTCCACTTCCTCTTCAGGTCAGTCCGTATTGACTTGTATCTAGGTAACACTGGGGTAGGACTGTTTATAGGCAGTTTCGTCTCTTGAATCAAAGCCACGTCGATCTTCAGCTCCGCTTGAATAAAGACCTATCGGCGGTTTGTATGAGACAAACTTCGGCGGATTCCATATTCCCTTCGAGACCTTAGCAAGGAGAACGGGCCCGTAGTTCATTTCATTTGAACTCTTGTCAATGGCACGATCCTACACGAAGTACATTGATCCCATGAGGAACACCAAGCTAGGATGACGTTATTGTTGAGAATGACCATGTTTTCTCTTTCTTAGCTATAATATTTTTTCACGTTGATCGAATGCCGTATACAAAAATTTCCGT
Source organism: Dicyema japonicum (assembly GCA_011109175.1). Lineage (NCBI taxonomy): Eukaryota > Metazoa > Dicyemida > Rhombozoa > Dicyemidae > Dicyema > Dicyema japonicum. The sequence goes on along the minus strand of RDEW01000046.1, from coordinate 400,479 downwards.
AAAAGATAATGAGAAATACGAGCCATCCTCGAGAATCAAGATGTTGATTTACCTGCAGTCAACAATTTTCAACTTAAAAAAAGCTGAAAACTTTCTTTTGAAAGACAGAAAGCTTTTTTTAAAGATTCAACAGCAATCACAAATTAGTGATACCGTCCACAAGCAACGAAGAAATGAAAATTATCGCTGAAGGGATCCACAGGACGAACCATTGTGGACAAAATGATTCTGTTCCATAAAGCGGGAGATCATTCGGTAAGTAGTGAAGAACTGCGACACATGGTGGTTTCAGTACCATCGAAGTAATGTGACGATTTGACTCATATTTTTGCTAATGTACCAAATGAGAGATGTCAGGTGAATCTGATTGACCTAAAAAGGTAAATAAAATTATGTTATTTTGCAGATTGACCTGAATAAGTAATGTTATTTTTTAGATTTATATGATCGTTTTTCTTGGTACAGTGATCGATGTTATTCGAAATACGCGATTACGAGGAATCCGCTAAATAAAACTGGGATTTAAGTCGATGTATGAATTAGATTTTGAACTCTATTTTTTAAAGGTTTGTATACAAAAAGATTATGGAACGAATCCTTTTCTTACATCAGCAAAAAATGACTCACATCGTGCTCCTTAATGGGGTTGGAACATATAGACTCCACCCCGCGTGAGGATTTCGAGTAGTGAATTGACTATAAGAACGTGGCAATGTGCTTAACGTGTTGTCTAGTGGCTCACCAGAAAAGGTGTCACCCATTCCGGAAAGGAACGAAAGATCCCATTATTTGGGTGTTCCTGTGACCTGTGCCTCCGACTTTGTCATCATTGTTCTGGACTATTGATCCTCCTATGTGGCGACATTGAAACAAACCCTGGTCCACGTGGAGACTTAATAATTCTACATCTAATACAAATGGAATTAGAAAGAATATTCTGGAGCTCTCCTCTCCGAAATCGAACTTGCTTCACATTCCTCTGACAGCCGAGTTCATGGTCTTATTGATATGATTATCCTGAATGACCCTAAATTACACACAAGAACCCAATTAAGGAATACTTCTCTCGATTTAACCTTTTGTTTACCCTCTTTAGCGTGACTTGCTACATGGGATGTGAATTATGATTTTTCCAGCAACCATAATCCATCATTCTTATGTTAATAGAGGATTTCTGAGACGCCGGACATTGCAGACTGAAGCGAAAAGTTTCAAGAACTATAAGTTTGATTGGTCTGGCTTCTCTGATTTCGTGACATGGAATTGGTCAAAGGACTATCATCCCATATAAATTCGAAAGATGAAGCCGCAAGAATCATCAACGTGGGCATTCAGAAGGCTGACAACATATTTATTTCTCTTTCATCATACAAGAATTTTATACCCTCAATTCCCTGACACTCATAAAACAAAGAAACTTTATGGAAAGATGTCATCCGACGGACTTGAAATTTTTGAAATTCATCAGAAAACTAAATAAAAGTATCAATCAGAAGTAGAGACGTCTGGCCAATCACCTCGACTGTAAAAGTTCACTGACGTTTTTTCTGATTTTCTTGTTGATCCGGGGTTCTAAATAAATCCTTCTCTTAGGTTAAACGAATTCGAGCATCCATATGGTGATTCAGATACCACCGTTGCAATGTTGCCTAACAAATTTGTTAACGTTTTTCAGTTCGCACAAACTTATACTTTTCGCATTGAACAGCTCAAGGATGAGCTTCCACCCTCCTCTGGGAATTCTCCCCAATGTGACCAAACAGTTTCCAGTGCATCTTCGTGATCAAGATGGTCACAAGTCCAGAGAGTATCCTTTGTAAAATGCTTCACTCCTTACACGCATTGGCAACTTTAATCCCAAGAGATATCGAAATTGATTATTATGAAAGAAGTCGAGCCTTTTCCCGTCGGTTTTCGAGATTCCCAGAATTCCAGAGTTATACGCAAGGATCAGTTTCACGAAAGCCTCATATAATCTGAGTCAGATTGATGGGTAGGCTGGACGCCTTGAGAGCCATCCTTTCAAAAGCTTTTATATGGTCACCGTAGATAACAATTTCCTTCTGGCAATGTCTTTGGAGTTCCAAGAAGAGAGTCAAGTTTTGTGGTCTTCCTCCAGTTTTCGGTATTCGTGGTTCCATCCGTTGATCTCGACAATATCCGTATTCGTGGCGTTCCATTATCGGCTTAAACAATTTCCATAATATCGTCGCTGTAATACTTCCGGAAATCTCAGAACAGATTAAAGATATAAAGCGACAATACCGGAGAGAGGGAATCTCCTTGAAGTGTGCTTACTATTGTCACGATTTCTCACGACATACAGTTTCCAATACACACTCGCAACACTTTTTTTGATAGGAGTATCCGTATTAAGGTGACCGAGTCCAGGAAACTTTCCAGCACTTTAATAAAAGTATCGAATGCTCTGGTGAGATTAATTCCAATAATAGTCCTTGAACAATGCCACCTATGGCACCATACTTCATTAGCTGTTGATCTCCCAGTTTTGAAACCACTTTGGCTATGATCCAAGTTCCCGTCCACTGATTCTTGGATCCGATTAAGTACGATCAGGACTAGGATTTTCCGCAGGGTAATTAGAAAAATGACAGGACGCAAGTTTTCAACAAGTCCGGTGGGTTTATCTGCGTTTTGGACAGGTATTAGTACCCATTTTCCAAGCTCTGAAAAATTCTTGTTAGCTATCATATCATTCAGCAATTTGAGAGTTTCTCTGCAAGTTATGCTGGGCCTAATTTTAACAATTCTAAGGATATGTTGTATGGTCCCGGAGAGCGACTAAATTTGAGCTTCTTTATCGCTCTGGAGACTTCCTTTGGTGAGATGAACCGTTCGAATCGCTATCCTCTGGCGTGAAGTCCGATTCTCTCCTTTCACAGTTGTTCAAAGTGCGATGCGACGAACTCTGCCTGTTCGGTAGAATTTCTAATTGTTTTTTTTTCATTTCTGCCGTCCAAAAGAAGCTTCCTTGATTGGTTTCTCTTCATTAGTCTATAGCCAGAAATGTCAGGGTTATTTTTAAGGCGTTCGACCTCTTTAATCTTGTTTTCGAACTAAGTGGTGTGATGTTGCTTGTTTAAGAGTTTGAATTTCCTCTCGATTTGCCTTCGTTCTTGTTTCAATTTGGAAAAAGTTTGCGGATCAACAGTAATTTCGGATAAGATCCTTAAATCATTCTGCAGGTTCAACATGGCTGGGTTAATAAATTAGTTACATTAGTCAAACTCAGTTAATTTTTAAGTAATCATGAATGGCACTCACCAATGCTTTTTGTGTAACTTAAGCGTGACATCGTGCAAGAACGATCTGCCAAAACTCTCTAAAATACGACTTTTTTGACGCATTGATGAATTTATTCGGTTGTTCAGAAGTACGTAAGCTTTAAAGAAACCACTTATATTCTTGAAATTATCTACATACCTATTGAAGAGTAAATAAACTTGTCAAATCTTAAGAAAAATTGACGTTTTTGAGTAATTTAAGCATAGAACTTGCAAGATATCTATAAAACCCTGGATTAATTAGCAAGAGTAGATAATTTAGAGTTTATGAATAACCATTAAATAGTATATTTAGTAAACAGATCGTCGAGGACGTAAGCTAGCTATTATTTCTCCCGGAGGAAAACCTCTGCTTATATCCTAATATTCCAAAAGTAAGCCAGTAGGGTTATTGGGTGACATCTCCCTAGTGCTGTATGCAGCACAGATTACCTATGAGGAATTGACGGACAAGTGAAAAAAAAAATTTATTGAAAATTTGTGAGAGTTAATTATTTTAATAATAAATTTTAATTAATAATATTTATAAAAATTATATTATTTTTGGAAAACCTGTATAATTCAAATAAAATTTTCACATTAATTCTATCTTAAATATCATGGGGAATATGTGCATAAAGAAATCCCAGTCAAATAAGGTTTGCAGTCTTTTTAATAAAAAGACAACGAATGAGGAAGCTGTCGAGGAAAATAAACCTTCATCTACTGGTAAAATTATTTACTTAACATTTTAGAGCCTAAGACCCCTCAAAGTTAAGACTTTATGAGAATATTAGTTAAGGTATCAAATGCCAGTAACACGGAAAATGATGAGGCCAAAAGTTCAACTGGGTCAAACACTTCGTAATAATTTGGAAATATTTACTAATTTTAAAATTGATTTTTTCTAAAATTCTGGAATATTTGACGTATTGATTCGGGAATAATAATTATGTGGACTAAACACTCTTCGATTTCTTTTGTCCATTAATACATGGCAACGGATTATAATAATCCCGGATTATTCGATTTATTAATCTCACACATAATGAACTCCAGATAGTCTACTGGCTGAACAGGTCCATAGGCTCCGGAGAGGTTCAAATTTGCATTTGTCAAAACTCCAAACAGTCACTTTTAGGAGAGTGCACAATAGTCTCTCCAAATAATAAGTTTTACATGTGGAAATTCAAAAATTGAGTTAAAATGCATAAATTAATCAATAATCATCTAATTATAACTAATTTGAGACCCTAGTTCTCTTAGAAGAAGAACCGCCTCTAGTTTAAATTAATTGCCATGTCCTCACCATAGTCATCAGCACTGATTGGATACACAGGGGAACTTTTCTTGAGTTTTTATGGATCTCTGTTCTCGACAAGTATGATATGAAGCGAGTTAGATCTGCATTTTAGGATTGGGAAAGGCGATATTTAAAGCAAAATCTGCAGGATAATCCATAAGTTATCCGATTTTAATTAATTTTTGTGACTTTTCTCACCGAATAGAGGAAATTTTGGTATAACATGGCGTTATTTAATGTCGAACTCTTAAAAACAATTTAATCGGGGTGACATATTACCACCTTCACGGATTCAATAATTATGGAAGGTCTCTGGCGTTTGAATAATAACAAACCTGGCTTTGGCAATATTTGTGGAAAACTACTAAAAAAGGCGCCGATTCAGTTAGTAAAAATCCTTATGTTCACCGAAATATTCAAGACTCACCCAGTAAACATTTCAACGGCAGTACAAAATCTGGTAAAGTTCAGGCCCCACTCAGGAATCTGAGGCTACAGTTCGAAAAACCTTATCTACTATAACTAGGGCAACCAATTGCAATTAAATATGATTTAATAAAAATTCGATAATTAATTTTAGTTATATTTCTTTAATTTATTCAATTTTTTATCCAACAATTGCAATTTTCGAAAATCAGTTGACTGCTAGCCGGAGAAGTCGGGGTTGATCCTATTCACGACAAACAGAAAACTAGGGAAAGTATCAATTGACGTCACACTGGATGGGAAGATTATCCCGAAAAACAAATACCAGAAAATCTTGGGAGTTACCATTGACACATTAACTTTTACAAAACATGTCGAGAATATGTTATTGACTTGTACGAGGAAAATCAACTTCCTGAAGGCGTTCTTGGGAAACCTAAATGACATAAAAGATCTGAGTGGTCTGGAGGTCATACAAACAGTTCATCGAGGCTACAATAGGATACGCATGTAATATCTGGGGATCTAACTTTCTGCAACGAATTTGGACAAGATAGGCAGCATTCGAGTGAAGGAGCAAACCTACTAAGGAAATATTCCCGAGTGGAAATTCTGTCAAGAAACCTAGAAAATCCGTCCATATCGGAAATGCGTAGGAACGCAGTCGGAACACCGAGAAAAGATGCGGAGACTGTTGAGGGAGAGGCTGGGATCATCTGAATTCTGTTATTTTGGAAATGACGGTGGTTTTTTCGTTTAATAAAAATAAAAAAATAAATAAATTTTTTAAATTAATTTTTTTAATAATTTTTTTTTTTTATCAAAAATTTATTAACAATAAAATATTATTTATTAACTATGGGGGAGAGCGGCTGCTGACATCACGGAGTAAGCGTTTCCGCGAACAATCGCCATACCAATTCTTTGCCTCAGCCAGACCGCTTCCCTAACGTCTTTTTTGCGGTGGGCCAATTTTCCCCGATTTCCTTTAGGAAAGAGGCTGTAATATTTCCAGCCGCACCAGACGTCTCGATTGCTACCGGTACAAAACGGTAGCGGTCTCCAATTAATAATTTAAAAATAAAATACAGTAAACCCCAATTGATCCGAATTTCAATAATTCAAAAATTTAAATTATCCGAATTTTTTGATATTCATCGAAATTTTACGTAGATTCCACACAAACAGGATTCAATAAACCGAAACTTCATAATCCGCAATCCAAAAGACATTTATATTAATGCGGACGATATAGATTTTGTCTGACGACATGGAGTTACTATTCAGTTGTGGATAAAGTCGCAGATATTTTGGATAAATGGTCATTGAAACATAACAAAGACAAAAACTGAGCTTGCTTCTGGAAAATGCTGAGGACATTAAAATGCTGGAATCTTGAGAAAACTGACGACCTCGATGAACTACGGAAGAGTGTGAAGAAGAACCAAAGTATTTATATGCTTATGGTAGAACTAACCACCTATGTCTTTAACCACATTAATATTAACATTAATAGATTTATGTTAACTATCATATCTGACAGATGATTCTCCGATAATCAATTTTAGGCCGACAAAAAGTGAATCCGAATACTTCATGAATCTGACAACTCCTTTGTTCAGAACTTCAGGTTTCTAGTGTCTCCTTAATCCGTCACCTTGTCCATGCTCACGAAAAGGAAGATAATTGCTCTTATCCAATCTAACTAGATGTTCCATTCGTTTTATTTCCAACTAGTATTCTCTGAAACGAATATTCTATTTAGTGATTTATTTCAAAATCTCCTATAATTTTTGGCTTAGAAGTACACTTGTGTATCTGACTTTAGTTAGAATATTTTGTTTATGAGGCGATAAAAAATATTTTGTCCTTAAATTATCTTACGGGATATTTTTGGCAAACTAACTCTCAACGTTTTGAAAGAAGGGTCAGATTATTTGTAGTCAAAGCGGTAATGTCTGACAAAGGAAAAGCCAAATCTATTAGATTAGACTTAAAAATCGACTTTAAAAAATCAATACTGAAATCCAGTACTACAGATGTCACGACTTTGGTACACAGCTCGACTGTGTAAGATTCAGGGAAGGGTTTAATATGCTAAGGTCCTCATAATATAACAAATTTAAAGTCCGTGGAGCTAAATGAAAGTGTGTGAACTGTGGTTCTGAAGACCACTGAGAGAATTATGGGGGTTGTCAAACTACGATCGAAAGCCAGAAAATCAAGAGAAAGACAAAATAAACATAAAGAATCTGTTAAAAGTTGCTACCAAAAATGAAAGTCCTGAAAGACAAAAAACAAGTCTGATGTATGGACATGCTGGTATATACTGTCAATCGAAAAGACATTCCAAAGTTGGTGAGGACCCAGTTAGTGTAGATTAGTTTGTATAGACAACCTCAAAAGAGTCAATAAAAGATAAGTTCTAAAAGTCTCGTATCAAAATCCTCAATAAACTGGAGCTTGTAGTACCACTACGAGAACAGGTCTCAGAAATTCAAGAAATTCCGATCATTTCACTTGGAAATGCAGAACAAATTTTGTGATTGAAAGAATCTTTTCAGTGAAAGTACTTTGGTCTGAACGATTCTTTCAGTGAAATGACGTTGGCAATGTAGGATGCGTAAACAAAGTTTCTGGTTAGGATTTTATTCATATGAATTTTTAAAAGAATGTGGAAATGCCATTTCTGTTGTTATTCAATTTTTGATGAGTTTAGACATATCACCATAGAAGAGGACAATCGTTCTTATGATCTTGAAGATAGGAATGTCAAGATCAAGGGGGAAATAATACAGACTAATTAGTCTTATTTTCTTAATGTCCAATAAAAAAAAAACTCTATCCAAAAAATATTAACGAGGGCCCTAAAGTTCTCCTCGCCACTAAAGCCAACCTCGTACGAGGAACTTGTGAGGAGAACTGGAGCCCCGTTGAAACCTCAAAATTTCTGAAAAGTGATTCATCCATACAGAAAGTGTGTCGGCTCTCGGAGGAACAATTATTTGGTCGGTGATTTTTGGTTTTAAATAAATAATATTAGTTTGACCCCGACATCCACATCAAACTCATTAATTAGTAATTTTGGTATTTAACTAACTTTAACTACTTTTGAGTTTGATTATTAATAAATTTTTCTGTTCCGTCCTGTGAGCTATCAAAAATCGGTCTTATATTACAGTAAAAAGGCAGTTCTATTCTACAAGGATCAAAGACATCGTATTAAAAGTGTCTCTGTTAATTATCAAAGGTCGGTCCTATAAAGGCAGTTCTTTGCTTTATACTACATCACTTGTTTTTATTTCTTCATTTCATATATTGGTTTCTAAATTTATTTACTGTTTTCTGATTTGATAAAAATGCTAATAAATGATTTGTATGCTTTTTTACGTGTTAGGCTTCCTAGTTTTACTTTAGTTATAGGGGCAATGTATGCCAAGCAGCTGTGGTTGTGTAAGCACCACATTAAAACATATATCCCCATTGTGTTCTTTTTGGCGATCTGAATGCTAATCATTCGGATTTTGGATGCGTTACTAATAATAGAGCGGGATCAGCACTGCGGAACCTAGCGGGGGATCTTGGGCTTTCGGTTACTACATCAACAGACCCCAACCACAAGGATACAAGAGGAGGAGAGGACTACCTGGGAATGACCGTAGCCTCTCCATCGTTAATTGGTATGCTCTCCGTACCTCGTGTTCTTAGAGACATCGGAAGCTATCACCGTCCCCTACTCACCGAGCTTTACGAACCTGTTCGATCTCAGGCCCCAATTGGCTATGACTTGGGCTCTGGCACTTGGGATCACCTAGAGTCGTTCATAGATAGTAAACTCCCTTCTCTCAAAGGGCAAGTTTGCAGTGAAGCAGACGTTAAGAATTAAATGCCACCCTGTGTGGTGTACTTGAGGAATACATGCGGACTAACTTCCGGTTACGTCCGCATGGTGAAGGCTTCGCGCGGATTCCAGGCCTGATTTTGAGTAAAATAATACTTAGAAAGAGGTTCCTGAGATTCCGAGCGAGGTGCGCATACGTGGAAAACCGGATCTACTACCAGAAGAAGGTAAACCTGAGAAAGGAAAGGAGGAAATCGCTGAGAATGGAAATCAGGATATCGCTCTTTGACTTCCGAAGTGACAAATTGAGGAGGGCCTGCGAGAGGGTGAACCCCGCATGGCCGGACTTCTGGAGTCAACTGAAGCGTCTGTCGGGCAGAGGGGAAAAGTCGTCTGCGCGTACCCTGTGTCGTGCGGATGGTTCTAAAACCTCGGACCCAGATGAAATTGCGAGCATCTTTGCAGGTAGCTTTGTGGGCAGTCACTGCAGTTCGACCGAACAAATTCGTCGAAAGGTCTGCTCGCCAAAGAATTGAGGACGTCATCTCTACGGAGAGCGCAAGTTGAGCCACTTCGGGGGGACCCGAATATGACGTATATAACTAAGGAGGAGGTCCGGGCCGCGATAAGAAAATCGAAGAACAACGCACCGGGCAAGGACAAGATTCCCATGGCCCTTTTCAAGAAAAGACCTGCAGGTCTTCTAGCGACCTTGGTAAGGTTGTACAACGGTAGCTTCAGGTTGGGTTACGTTCTAGGCGTTGGAAGGAAGCGGAACTGGTTTTTGTAAAGAAACCAGGAAAACCTCCTGAGGACCCTAGTAGCTACCACTCTATAAGCCTGTTGCCTGCCGTTGCTAAAATCTTAAAGAGAGTGATACACCAGAGGTTAACCCAGGAATACATAATAAGAGACACCCTCTCGGACTTTCAGATGGGATTCCGTGAGGGGCGTTCCTGTCGGGACTCCCTCTGGAGGTTGAGCTCTCAGATTCGTGAAAGGAGCCCGAACGAGTGCACAGCCGCTGTTCCTGGATGTGGAGAGGGCGTTCGACTCGGTCTGGCATGACGGCCTCCGATGGGCCCTGTCGAAGGAGGAATTCCCTGAAACTAAGGAGCTGGTTATCAAGCTTCTTAGAGGATCGGATGAACTACGTAAGGCATAAATGTTGCCGATCTAGTTTGTTTAGATCTAACCGGGAAGTTCCACAAGGGTCGGTTCTGAGTCCAACTCTTTTAACATTACTGTCTACCCTCCCTCACCCAGCCAATGTGATGACGGAGATGGCTGTCTATGCGGACGACATAGTACTCTGGGATCACTCGTGGAAACCAGATGTAGCGTGTCGGAGGATTTAAGTCGCTGTCGATAAAATCATACGCTGGTGTGGGAGCAGAGGACTCAGGCTGAGGCCCGAGAAATACAGGTTGTTAGTTTTTGGCCGCCCTAAGCGGTCTAATAATTTAATACCTAGAGTGACCATCTATGGGGTACCTATAGAGGTCACTGGGCGGACGAGCTACCTTGGAGTGACGTTCTACTTCAAGTGTAGTTTCCAGGAGCACACCGCCCTCGTTAAGAGGCGGGCTGTGCAAAGACTAGGAGCATTGAGGGCTTTTCAGCTGAGCCGCGATGCCTGGGCCAAAGTGTTCAACGCCATGGTGCTGCCTATGCTCACTTATGGTGCACACTCTTATTATCGCAGTGAAGAACGCGATAAGACCCTCACCAACTTAGGAAGGTTCGGCGGCGGGCAATACGGTATTCTCTTGGAATGTCTTATAGAGCGCCGCTGCTGGAAAAAGAATACCCTGACTTTAAGGACCCGGAGGAAGTTATTAAAAAGATCTTGAAATTAAATTAAAGAAGGAGGCACGGGGAAGAAGACAGAGAAGCCACGAAAACGCTGCCACAAGGCGGTGAAAGGGGCGTTAATTAGTTCTTCCCTAATTACTTACTATTTTTAGCCTAATAAAGTGTTTTATCCTTTTATACTAAATCACTCGTTTTTATTTCTTTATTTTATATATTGGTTACTAAATTTATTTACTGTTTTCTGATTTGATAAAAGTGCTAATAAATGATTTTTATGTTTTCGTTTTTTCAAGATTATTTCTCAAACAAAATTACATTTTTTTAATAAAAACCGAGTATTTGATTATGTTGAATGTCACATAATGTAAAATTTTGATAATTTTTAAAACTAGTAATTGACAGTTATCAAAGATAATTCAAAGATGTGTGACTTAAATTTCTGCATGAATAATATTTTTTAAATAATTTTTTCGGAAACTTTATTGTTTGAAAATTAATAGGAATGTAAAACTATCAAAGAAAATTTATCTTAATAATAATTTATATTAATTTATTTCCAGGAATGGAAAATGGATTGATAGTCTCTAGAATCAGTACAGCTCGGTTATTATTCAGGGCTTTTATGTTGACCATAGTACTTATAGCCCAGTCCCAACACAATTTTAAATGTCGCTTTCATCCACCTCCATCGATTGTTAGCAAGAAATTTCGCTATAAAAACCAAAAGTTACTAAAATATTTGCACGTGCTTTAGTTGCACAATTAACTATTGGATTTATATTATATTTCAAATGCCGAAAAAATTCGTATATAAATACCCGCGATTATATCCAATAACCGGCGAATGGTTTTTATTTGTAATATATTATTTTAGGGTAATAAAAAGGGGAAAATAGTAGGTAACTATCAGTTAATAGATATAGCCATTTCATGTATTTATACGATCCCTGCTTTGGTGGGACAAATTATTTTTTTGACGATCCTACCAAAACTTCATGTTGTCCCTGTTTATGTGATCAAGAGTAATATATTACGATTTAATTGGAAGATTAGAGCCTATTCTTGGAGATGATTTGAGGAAGAAAATTGTTAGGCGGGATTTCAGAAAAGACTTTAATTTTTACAACAAAAGAGGAGTTAAGTTCACTATCAGTAAGACCAAGGATACTTGGTGGGCTTAGTTAAATTGACGGTGGTAATCGCTTTGACGATTTTTTGTTAGAGCTTTGCTAAATTTATTATTTTTGATGTGTTATTTTCAGATTCTATAGAGATTTGTCTTTTTAGTGAATAATTTGTTATTTTTGACTCAAAAATTGGAATAAATTGTCTCTTCCCACTTTTCAATCATTTCTGATACATTCGGCTATATTGCGTATCATTCACTGTTAGATCGATTTCATATCTTCAGCAGCAATGTAAATTCTATGCGATAAGATGACCTCGAAAGCAAACTATTCATTTCACTCAATCTTCCCTCTTTTTGGCAATACGTTCATTGATGCAACGTGTCTGGATCACTTGATTAGTTAGTTTAGTTTTACCGTGGTTTTTTGAATTTTTTATTTCTTCATTTCATATATTGGTTTCTAAATTTATTTACTGTTTTCTGATTTGATAAAAGTGCTAATAAATGATTTTTATGTTCCCCCTATTTCTTATATAAAAACTTCGGGTTTCGATTTCTCCCGAGTACATAAGAATAGAGATTTTCCATCTTGAGAAGATGGTGACAGGAGAGTTATTTCACAGTGTACCAAAACTTGGCCACCTACTCAACATTTCGGCAATTAACTAACTAAAGTCAACCGAGATGAAATATATTTACTGTCGATCTAATTGCCAATATATGAGAATTTTACTGGTGAGGTCAATAATGATTCATTGGAGAGAAGCCAAATCGAATAAAATGAAACATAGATAAAGTTGTTTACTCAAGCAGTTGCATGAAAATCAAACAATTTCAAAGGGAATATTTTCTGTGTTTTAATTCAATTTATATTCATTGTCACAATTCAAAAATTATTTTATTATCTATAATCAGATGACAATCACTGAGATTGAGATCTAGAGCTATTCTTATAACCGATTATTATTATTAAAAACCGAAAATCACCGACAAATTAAATAACTGCATAGCCGTCAAATGATTTCGGCCGCCTCGAGTAGCCATCTCATTCTTACTCGGTGTTCTCCCTGGGTTCCAACGCATTTCCGGATTGGGCGGGGGTTTCTAACTTTATTGGAGGGTAGTAAGGCTCCGGTTTTCCTCACTAATTCCTCAAAAGGTGTAGGGTTTAGAGGTGTCTAAGAGCACCTTTGCAAAACCTTACTGGCCATTCTTTGGAAGGTATTGATTTTTTCTATATTCCTGTTTGATAGGTTGGTTCCCCATGCAGCACACCCGTAAGTTAGAGACGGTTGAATATACTGCACGTAGAGCGAGTCCAAATTTGAGTTGAAACACCCTTATATTGTCCAAGGAGTGTTTTAACAAACTTTAGCTTTCGTTGTGTCGAACAAATGACGTTGTCGATGTGTTAGCTGAAGGTCAAGAATGGGTCGTAAGTCACGCCCAGTATCTTGACCGAGTTGGTCGTGGGGATTGAATTTCCATTTATGGTTACACACGGAGCGGAATTTGTCAATCTTCTGTTTGTTGTGAAAATTGTTGTATAAGACTTTTCGGGACTTGTATGTAGAATGTTCTTAACGAGCCAACAGTTCAAATCTTTCAATGGAGCTTGTAGTCGGTAAACAGCAGTATTAACGCACTGGTTTTTAACTGCGACGATTATATCATTCGCATATGTCAGAACCAGAGTATCGTCTCTGGTAAGGGAGGGCATATCAATTAAGAATAAGTTGAATAGGTGTGGTGAAAGTGGAGATCCTTGAGGGACCCCATTTGGAAAGGAACTTGGTCACTGATCTAGTTTTTCCAGCAGTTACTCTTCCTCTTCTTCCATTTAGGAAATTTGCGATCCAGCACAGTCTCACGGAGTCGTGGTAACTTAATAGATAACAACGGTTATTTATTAAGTGGAAGACACAGTCATTGGGCAATCCCATCCTCCCTTTGCAACCTTCTTAGCTTTATTTCCAAGATTTTATAGTCTCATATACTCAAAGACAGTGCTATGTACAATGATGTGGTTAGAATCCTGTATGACCCTAATTAAGGAACTTTTTGAGAGTGTTCCAAGTTATATAGCAGTGTAATCAATAGGGCGAACCAAGTTAAAAAAGTTAAAATTTAATAATAGTTAATAAATAATCATTAAAATGATTTTTGACTATATTTTATTATAAATAAATGTATATTAAACAAAATTATTAGTTAAAAAGTTAAAATTTAAAATTATAAGTTAAAATTATTTTAACCTTATAATTTTTGATTTAATTTATTAATTTTTAAATTAACTATTATCATGGAAAGCTTTAACACAAATCCTTGTCACCTCAAAACAGTCGTCTGTTCGATCGATTTACAAAAGGCCTTCGACTCTGTCTCAAGGAAAATCCTAACCCGGAAATTGTTTGTTCTCCCCGTCAACCCCAATATAAAACTTTGGCTTGCTAACTTCATAAATGGAAGAAGGGTCCGGGTATACATGGATGGGACCAAATCAATTACAAGATTACTACCCAATGGTGTCCCACAAGGTTCCCCTTTATCACACGCCTTATTTAACTTATACATGTCCGATTTACCGCAACCCGATAATAAAGACGATTTCATCCTATCATATGCTGATGACTTATTAATCACATCCCGTGACCAAGATATTCCAAAGGCATCAGAAAGACTACAAGAATACCTTCACAAGATTCAAATTTGGCTAAATTATAACCGGCTTTATATATCTACTGAAAAATCTTCTTCCTTATTTACCTCAGACAAACGACTTGGGCAAATGACAGTGGATATATTTATCAACCAGACAAAAATACCTTTCACGAAGAAACTGTAAATCTTGGGATCACCTCGACACACACATGTCCTTTTCATCTCACGTCGACACTGTCTCTGGAAGCTGCTCAAGAAAGCTAGGGATAATCAAAACTATTTTCGGTGGCATTAAAACCTCTTTCCCAGCTTTGAAATTGTTGCACAAACAATTCATTGAGCCTGTCAGCTATGCCTGTACGTCACGGGGAATCAATCTGTCTGGACGAACAAACAAAGAATCCGAGACATTCAGGCCTTAACAGCCACTACTATTAGTAATCTCGGGAAACTAGAAAAACTATTACCCTCATCACTTGAAGACCTTATCTGACAAAATGGAAAAGGATTTGCTACCCTGTGCAAGCAGTACAACTCACAACAATACACAGTCACCACATGTCTTATGAAAAGGGTGTACATCACCCCTCTCTAATTCCTATTCCCGAAACCACCTCGCCCACAGAGAAGTTGTGTTGGATCCCAGAAGGCGCACGAGGAGAAAATGAGAATTCTGATTGAGGCCTTCGAGATCACTTAATTAATTTAGTAATTAAATAAACTATTGGTGTTCTTGGGTTAATAATAATATATTTTGCCACTAAAATTTTTGGTTGACATACCTAAGATAGCAAAATCGTACCAAATTAAAGCTAAGGCCATTGTAAAGTATTATCCTAAAGAATTTATGATTCTTGAGGATGGTTCGCTATATTGTCGACACTGTTTGTGTAATATAAAATGCGAGGAAAGGCAAAAAAAGGCATTTTGTAAATTCCCATCAAAATTTATTTTGATGAAAATTCATTGAGTTTTGCGATATAACAATTATTTTTTGTAGATAATCTGACCGAATCTCACCAAACACACATTGACCAATATCCCAAAAATGATGATTGGGCTCTAAAAGTAACCAGAGCATTTATATAATCTGATATTTTACTAAACAAACTATTCAAAGAATTGTTTTACTGAGGCTCTGTACGAGTTCCCTCACCGTTAGTTAGCAGTCTATGTGACCTTATCTGAAGCTATTCGAACATTCCAGGTTTCCGAATAATGTTGCTATTGCAGATATTATTACCAAAGTACAAGCTTTACAATTGAACAAACATATGATGGTTTAGAATCGTTGGAATTTGGAAATGACAACAAATTTATTAAAAAATACATAAATAAAAGGCTTCAAAAAATGATATTTCAAACATAATTAAAATGACTAATTCACATATCTCTCATTACTCCTGAATTGTTAGACAACTTCGTGCTCGGTTGAACGATGTTTCTCTGAGATAAAGAATATTCTAAGATCCAACAGACATTTTCCACCAGAAAATCTAGAAAATTATGTAATTTGTATGTGTAACAAAAAGTTTTAGTGTTTTTATTGTTAGTAATAAAGTTAAATTTTTGGGTTAATTTTTAGTTTTAGGTAAATAAAGTTAATTTTTCAGGTTAAAAAGTAATCAATTAGATTCTCTGAAAAATAGTTTTGAAAGTAGAAGATTTGTTTTATTAAAAAGTTTCTTAAACGAATTAATAGTCAAATTTATATCTATTAAACGTTTTGTGTCAGAGTGGCACAAAAAATCAGTTATTTCACCCCCCATTGGGTTTCTTTTAACTACAGGAATACAAGCTTTTTCCCTTAAAGGTTCTTGTGTATATTAAAAGGACTTTGCTTTTGCGCCTATTATTATTGACCCCAGACTTACAATCTTTGGTAAGCCCAGCACAAACTATTAACTTTTTTTCTCGGTGTATCCGTGGTTATTAATAATAAACAATAGAAACCGAATAGAAAAAACGTGATAGAATGACATTGTGGTTCACTTTGCGGTTTCCGTTGGATATTATTGGTGTCTTACACAGCACAAAAAACCTGCTTTCTCCATCGGTTCTCAAAATGACATCCCGATGGTGGCTGTCGAAGGGACACAAAGTTTTCGCTTCAATGAGGTCCTCCTAACGTCGGGAGACCCCAGGACGCACCAAATTATATTCCTACAACTGAGCATCAACATAATCAACAAAAATGACAAAGTATGATTAAATAATAAAGAAAAAGTTATGTTAGTGAAATTAATAATTTTGTTAATTTATTCTTGGTCTACGAACTAAAAATCTTAAAATATTCGAGTTACATTTAAAACTTCCGAATGAGCTCAAGTTATTAGGAAGAGACAGTGAGATACCTTTTCTAAGGAAACTTAAAAAATCTCATACTTTTTGTAAATGAAAATTCCGAATCCGACAGCTATGATCCCAAGAATACCAAAGAACACTCCGACTCCGACTGCAACGCTGTTCGATTTTTTAGCTATGAAATAATTTAATTACAATAAACATGCCGATGCTTTTAATGTTGAGGAACCTTAAACTAAAAAATATCGTAAACTAGTTTTTTCTGTTGTTGTTGGAGTTGTGGTACTTGTAGTAGTTGTGGTGGTCGTGGAAGTTGTTGTTGTGCTTGTTGATGATGTCTCGAAGTAGTCGTAGTCCTGTAGGAGATTCTTTTGTGACCAATTTAAAAAACCATTTCCAACGCAAACTGCGACATATTTAGAGTAACAAGAATTTGTGATGAATGTATTGTTTGGGGCAATGCTCACACAAGATATTAAAAAGTCGTTACTTTTGGGTTCACCAGGAGCCCATTTTATAGTTCCCTAAAACTAAGAAAATATATGTAAACAGATGGTTGCTCATCAAGCCAGGTGAGTGTTGTGTTATCCCATAATATTCTGTAACCCACGTGCATATTTGTTTCAATTAGGTCTGTAGTTGAGCATAAATAAGAGTACTATTGGTTAGTTTTTTAATTATGTTCAAATCCGTTGTTTGTATGAGTGATTGTCCGTAATATGAGCACAGTCTCACGGAGTCGTGGTAACTTAATAGACGGCCAAACATAGAATAGGTTTTCGAATAAACTACAACTGGATAAGCATCTTTTGGTATTTCTAAATATTATTTGCTCTAAATTCCAACCATAAAAGTTTTTATTGCACGTGATAGACGATGGTAGATTTTTTTGCCTTTCTCTGCAAGAAAATGATATATTTTGACAGACATCGTTTCTCCATTTACCGGAGTGATAGTATGCATATACGCATGTCTTTTGATCGTTCTTTTCAGGGTACCCAGAATCCCAATTTGTGTAGTTCTAATATATTTGCATTTACATACATCTTTAAATCCGTCGCCACGGACTAAGACATTTTTGACGTATATCTCGCCATAATTCAGTCCCATGGTAAATTCAGTGTTTTCTTGGCATAATTAAAGTAAAAACCCATCACAGCACAATTTTCTGTTTGATCGAGTGGAGTATAAAGGATATCTTCTCGTCGAGAGCACAACAGCTTAGCATCCTCATAGGAAGTTTTGAAATCGAATATTCTGATAGAATATCCATTATATTGCAAAATTTGTGCAAAATAAACTGTAAATGACAATTAGAAGCATACAGTGTTTCCTGGAGTAATTACAGTCCACCGGAGTTGCACCCGAAATTACGACATCTACCATGTTAAGATAAGCACAACCAGTTTCACAAATTATGTGATTATTATCGTAACAGGATTTACTTGTAAATTCTCCAGTCTCATGACTTCTTTCAACACATGTTTCCTTGGTTGGGTTCGGGGTGCCCATGGGAGATATTTCTAATTTTAATTTTCAGCTCTAACCGCTTCATAGCCTTTCTCAGTTATAAATTTATTTTTTATTTGAGTAATCCCAACGTAAATAAACCCGTGATTTTTGGCTATAACGTGTTATCAAAGGTATACTATTAATTGCACAGTTTTCAGGTCCATCGTTGGGAATAAAGATATACCCATTATGATCATTTTTGCAGATTCGGAGAACTACTTCATAGTCTCGGTTTATGCCGTAAATGTAATAAGAATGTCCTCTGTAACTGAGCAAATCGTCGTATTTGACTAGGATTTATTTTCAATGTCAACTATTGATTATTTTATCTTGCGTTATGTTAATTCCAGTGGATGATATTTTGTCTAATTTTGATTTTATAATTACTACCGTTCTCACATATGATATAAAAATGAATCCAACGGTAGGACAAAATCCAAATTCCGTTGGATGATTGCATCACACAGGTCATTGATGAATAGCTAACATATGATTTTGGGTCGATGTTGGTATAATTCTAAAATTAGGTTTTTCCGTACAGCTAGTTTATCATTGCGAGTAAGATAATATTTCTTATTGCCATAATTTTTGTATACTCCAACTTCGCTGTCTTTTCTTAAAACACCTAAGGATAAGTTTCTATTTGACTTGCGATGACACTATTTTCCGTGGAATTCACTATTTCTACTGGATAGTGTCCATCTTTGCCGCAGTTGTATTTATGATAATAGCCACTATATTTGGAGGAAGAGAAGTAATACGAATGACCGTTGTAGTTGAAAACTTCATCGTAGTCGACACCTTAAAATTATAATTTTCAGATACCAGACGTTAAGAAACAAAAAAGTAATCCTAAAATTATATTAAGATCTAACCTATACAGATTTTAAAAACCATCATTTTTCTAATTGCATATTTTTCGTTTATATAGCCTTTATTTTATTGTCTTTGGGAATGAAAAACAATTTGTGGTCATAATGTGATTTCATTAATTTTATTGTCAAAGAAAAATAAAATTACTTTTTATTATTTTGTCAAAAATCCCTACATTGACATATTTTTGCTGATAGAGATACTTTACGGGTATTCTATGAAAGTTAAATACCTTAGAGCTCTATTCACGGACTAGCTAAAAAATTAAAGAAATATTGGATATATTAAGGATTTGATCAGAAGTTCATACATTAAACTTTACGCTCGCTTTTATATAGGAAGGTAGCAATTCAGTCAGATTCCATAAGACATAAATAATTATTTCACGGATGTTCCATTCTACACAGCAGTCCGTTGGTAGTCGTGTCACAAAGTGCTCAAACGATTTTAATTCCTGAGACCAGAAATCGCTTTATTTTTTGAGACGAAAGGAAAAAACAAAGGTGAAACTTATATTGGTTGTTTTAGATTACTCTACATGAACAATTTATTATTTAAAAAGTAAGCAAATGGTCATATAGCGGCCGCCTTGACTGCGTGGCTGTTCACTTTCAGGATGACGAGCGAGATTCGCTCGAATAACCAGCAGCCATTTTTCACTCTATAACAACCGATGAACCATCTGGTCTACTTACCATTTCCGAAGCCTACTCTTCTTTAACGAAGACCTTTGTCAAGCCGATAAAAGCACGCTTGACTACTTTATGAAATCTCGAAAGGCATTAGCCGAAAAGTTATTTCTACCTTTGAGGATTGCGCTAATCTCATCCATCAGCCAACTGTCCTCAGGGTCTGACAGGTTTAGTTAACGCGTTAGGAAGAAATTGATGGAAGAGGATCTGACTAGTTCTGACTCTGTGTACATATTCTAGCCCAATGAATTATTCCACTGAGTCAGTTTCTTTTCTGAGGGAAAAGCATCTTCCTATGCCAGACGATCTTTGCACATCTGTCTCGACCTTTTTAGAGAGGACGATTCTTCTGCTAATCTTCTTGATAACCTCCGATAATTCCAAAGGATTAGTAATGGAAGAATTGATTTTCTTAAGAACGGGCTTCTCATGAACCTTTTATCTCGATCTGTTGGTCAACCTGATACACTTGTGTCTAGGAGAATCTATGATCTTGTGAACGCGTTGCCTTTTTTAAATATTTCCGATTTTAGTCCACTTTGCTAGGAAAGAAAGATGGTAGAATTCGTCAGATTGCAATCGACAATGTTTTCTACCGGGTCTCCTGAAAAATTTACTTATCTGTCAGTGATTGGGAGCATTTCAGTCGACTTTTTCCCTTGCAGCTGGTCGTGGGGGCCAAAGGTAGATGCAAAGTTAAGGATTTATACGATAAGTAGTTTGTAAGGTTATCACATGAAACTGGGGAGAACGTCCTTTTAAAATTGAATCTGCGAGACGCCATTAACTCTGTTAGAAGAGATATCTACGTTTTCTTTATATAGCCGAAAATTTATTCTTTCGTCCACCATTTGTATTCAAGTCCTTCCTCTCATTTTTGGGAATGAAATAATTCCTTCCGAAACAGGACTACCACAGGGCGACCTACTTGGTCCCCTTCTTTTTCCTGGCGATCGATAATATTTTGCAAGATATTTCTTTCGGCGTTAGATCCTAGCCATGTTTCCAAGAAAGTCGAGAATCAAAGAAACACTGAAGTATTTCGGAAGGTTATTTGTTTTTCCTTATCTCTGTTGAGACATCAGGAATCCTTGGCCCACAAGCGGACTACCTATTCTGTCGGATCGGCTCTAAAGATCTACATTAGACTGGATGACAACGACAGGAAATCTCAATAGTAAATGTCAGGAGAAACAGCCTGCCCATTCAAGCGCACTATATTAAATTAATTACATATTGATTAAATAAACAAAAATTCCCCGATAAACACTTCTAGAGAGGCTCCGAAAACCGCAATCTCGAAAAGAGCGGGAGGAGTCTAACAGGTCGGATAATCAGGAGGTGGAACGAGGGGAAGAATATAATTTTATATACACTATAGTAATATTAACCCACCTTGGAACTGATTTCTCTCCATTATTCTTTTGAAATTATTTTAGTTTCTCGTGAGACATAATTTTCTCAAAAAGGTTTAAAAATAAATTTATTTCAAAAATAAATAAAACAATAAACGACAAACAAAATACAGAAAAAACACGTAGACAATCAGACATAAAGTGAATTTGCAATTCCTAGCAGACTTTCCTATTTTGGCAACCTTGTTGATTGAATCCTTGAACAATGCCGTCTGTTTTTCTGTCGTAGCATTCTTAATGATTAACTGTTAATACCAGTTTGTCAGATAAAGATTTAGTCTCTTTCACGGCATACTTCATGTCAACAACAACCTTATCTGATAAAAAGATCATTTAATACTTGTTTTACATCACGTGCCTTCCTAAGTATAGTATCGTGATAATTTGATTCCTCGTAAAACTCAAAATCTGAGAGTAAAATTAAAAAAAACCATTCATGTCAATGACAACTCATCCCGATTTAAAATTTTAATTAACAATTATTTGATAATAAATATAATTAATATTTAAAATTTATCGACAAACCTTACCTTGTTAACTCAGTTCATCATAGAAGGATTTGACACTAAACCACGCCACAAATCAGTCATATGCTCTCTTGACCTTCAGAAGACATTCGACTGAGTCTGCAGAAAGATCCTTATGCAAAAAATATTTGGTCTACCACTCAATTCCAACATAAAACTGTGGCTTTCCAACTTTCTTAGCGGAAGGAGAGGACGGGTCTGTATGAATGGATCCAGGTCGGTCTCAAGACTTTTTCCAAATGGTGTTCCCTAAAGCTCTTTGTTGTCTCCGGACCTCTTCAACCTGTTCCTGTCCGCCTGCCTAATCCGGAAGCCAAAAATACAATTGCGTTTGAATATGCAGACGATCTGATCACTGGAGCTCATCGAGACGGAAAATTATGAAATCTTGTTAAAACCTTGGAGCTCATCAAGACGAAGTTTGTTTACTTAGATTAATTTCTGAAATCGATTTTATTCGTGTTATTCAAATTTTTAGGTTTTTATTGGTCGAATAATCAATTTTTTTAAGATTTAACTTTGAGATATTTCGGATACAGATAGGATCCAATTGAATCTTTTTCCAAAATAGAAATAACTTGGGTGATTACTATGGTTGCCACAGTGAACACCTATCTTATGATAAACGTATAGGAAGATAGTTAACATTATTCTATTTATGTTAATAATTAACAATTTTGGTTGAAAATAAGTCTCATTTTTGTGCTAACAACACTCATTGAATCCGATTAACTGCCATATTACATTGGCTACCATAAATCCAACAATTCTTGTCCAAGTTCCTCCATTTTTGGATTATATGATAATCAAATACGAACTTGGTGTATTTGACGCTTTTTAGATCATAACAACTCAAATTTAAAGAAATTTTTTATTTTATTTGACAACCCGAGACCACGGTAACTACGCCTCTGGAGGCCCTTATGAGACTAGACTCCAGATCACGGGAATGTGGTCTGAAAAATCAGTCAGCCGTACAGAACATTTATGCGCGGGCACGAGGGAAGAACACGGCCAAAGTTGAGGTCGCTGTTGGAATGCATCGGGATCACATGATAATTACCGTGGTCTTGGGTTGTTAAAATAAGAAATTAATTATTATTATATTGCAAATGCAATAATAATTAATAAATAATGAAATATCAAATTCGATTGAATAAAATTTTAATTTTTAAATAAAACTAAATTTTTAATTTCATTGGAAAACCAAAATTATAATAAATTATTTTTCATTTGTTGTTAGGACTATCAAGTATACAGCAAATACACTAATACAAGCAGCAACAAAATATTTATTTTTAGATAAGTTTTCAGATGTATAAATTTTTGCTATTTGTTTACTCCATATTTTGCTGGGAAGGGTAATTTTATTAAAATTTTAATAGAAACATGGATCAGTGGCAGGCGAACCTTCAATACAGTCTCGAAGTAATCGCTAATGAAACAACTTACACAACTCAATTAGAGATTGTATAGATTGTTTTAATTGAGTTAATCAATCATATTGACAAAATAATATATACTTCTTAGATTTATCTCCAGAAACTTACCCACTTACAGGGAGCATTAGTGCCCCATTCTCCCACGCTGACGGCCACTTTTGCGTCGAATAAAATCTCTGATCAAATCCACAGATATTCATCAAACCTACAAGTTTTCGATTTGTATTGATTTTCTAGAATATCGTAAATGCTGTCGAAACTGAAATAAGAAATGCGACTTTCAATCCAAAACTTAGTGTTTGTTTATTATAAAACAGCAGGGTTGTGATTACATCGACTCGAGGAGCACCACAGACAACTTTTCTCTGAGCTATGAAGTCCAGATAAACAGAAATGTGAACTTTTCAAGATCAGTGGTTGATATACCAATTGAAGTTTATGAAAGTTTAAAGTTGCATCTCACAGGGCTTAGATAACGTTATAATCAATACAATAAATTATACAAACAGTTTGGATTCAGTTTTCATTCAAAACAAACGAAATATGAATGTTTCGTCATTTCAGTTTGTGGCCTTGGACAATTCGGTTTTCCGTGTTTTCCCGGGTATTTACCTCAAACAATAAACTAGGTTTTAAGCGATCTCCTAGCACGATCAGCTTATATGATGCAAGACATACTCAATTTTATTCATTTGCTAGAACCTTCCCCAGACAAATAGTAATAGCGATTGACAAGTTTGAAGACATATTTGTTGTAGCAGTGGAAGTACATACGGGAGAATTCATTTTTTGATGAGACTGACGGTTAAAGCCATTCTTGATTCCTTGAATGAAAACGACCACGTTAACGTTCTAAGCGTATTTAATAAATATCCTCAGTTTACTAGTATGGGATCACTCCAAGGTGGACAAGTTGTCTTCAAACCCTCGTCCCTGCCACAATATTCAATAAGAATGTCCTCTAGGCATTATTTTTAGATTTTATACAAAAGCGTTGGGGAATTAAAGGCGGTGGGAGTTGCCGATTTAAACTCTGGGTTGGAATTCGCCTTCATTGAGCTCATAAAAGTATCCAAGTTTTTATACTTTGTGGCGGGAGAATAACAAGTCCCCGTCTTCCATTCCTGTTATTGTCGTAATATCAGACGGAGATGCGGATAACGTGGAATATATATGCAGGAAGTATAATTGGCCTAATTCTCCCGTAAAGTTATTTTTTATGCTCAGATAAAAATATTTTCCGTTGTTATTGAACAGGGAAATAAACACGCAGAGACTTTATACTGGTTGGCTTGCCAGAATGGGGATATTATTACAAAATCTCAACGATTGGGGCAATCTATAAAATTGTTGATGTTTTATATTTTTTAATTTTTTTCAGATTATTAATTCGGTAACTTCCAGACTGCTTTCACTTCACAACAAAACTCTGGAAATTCAGCCCCCTACACGATTTTTAGACGTTTCAGTCATTTTAGACAGTCATTTTAGACATCCAAACTAGCTGTATTGATCACACAGCCAATTTTCAATTATTCCACGAATTTGGTGAGAATTAGGCTCAGTGTAGACGACAAGTGTCGGCGTAGCGGGGATTGAGTTACCGTTAGAGATCATGGGTGACTGCCTCAAAGATGAGAGAGTTGAAATTTTATGTATTTCAGTACATATTCGGGCAATATATGCTTGTTGTCAACTCGAATGGTTATGTTATCTGGCACAAAAATTTGAATGACAAAGTACTCCATTTCTGTAATTAGAACACTCAATTTACTCTTCCTTATTTTGAGTATTTCTCCACACAGCTAGAGAGCGTACCATCTTTGATCTTTTATGCTTAGTTCGTCGGTCATATTCTGAACAATTCCGCCACCCAAATGACAGCACAAATAACCGCCACCAAATTCACGGCCAAAGTAAGGTTGTATTAACGTAGGCTCCATTCTACGGATACTTCTCACCTTATAACTACACTTTCAACAAAGTTACTGATGTGGGGCTCTAGTAACTTACTCTTTTAGTTTTTAGTGTCGCAGTGGTAATTCCCAGTGTGAACAACCAGTGGCTTAATATAACAGGAATACCTGAATTATACCAAAGTACAATACACTCCAATAATTTAGATTTGGTTAACTCCACGTGCAAGTTCCTTATAAAATTAAATAAGTTTATTTCTAATCTAATATAGTTTACTACGTCCCCTCGACGAGAATTCCCCTACAATTGTCAATATTGAGTCTTTTCTGCAAAATATTTCTCAACAAAGTCTAAATTGTAGTGAAAGATCCCTTAAACATTTAGACTCGAAAAATGCTGTACAGCGAGTTCTTTTCGACTATCACGTTTTGGCTGAATTCAACAATCAAATTTGGGAACAAAAAACAACATTTAAGTAAAGAATAATTTATACAAGTATAATAGAGCATATACTGACATTCTTTTTGCAGTTGGGAGTTCCTCGTTAGCGTCCATTCGGGGAAAGTAGTCATAATAATCCTTACTAAGTAATTCGACTGACTTAGATGACCATCTCACTGATTTATACCAACAGGATTCAAGTGTGATGCAATTGTTTCTGGCTGATCAAATACTACTGAAACCTGTATTAATAAATGGTTTATTTATTTATTTAATTATAGGAAGTACAAGAATTCAAATTTCAAATAAAATTAAAATTCAAAA
Organism: Dicyema japonicum; assembly: GCA_011109175.1. NCBI lineage: Eukaryota > Metazoa > Dicyemida > Rhombozoa > Dicyemidae > Dicyema > Dicyema japonicum. The sequence goes on along the minus strand of RDEW01000046.1, from coordinate 374,573 downwards.
TTTCGGCGGTAAATTTTTTTGATATTTCAGTTTCTGGTGGTTTTTATTCTTAAGTGTTTTAAACAACCTTCTAGCAACAAATTGTGGACAGCCTAACTATGTTTCATGCGTACTTTTGGATGACGGAGCTCATCTTTTAAGTTCAAATCAACCCCATGATCTACCTAATGTTTATTTTATTATAAATGAAATAGATTGGATCATTTTTGGGAAAAATTGACAAATTTCTTATGAATCTCCTTTTACGAGCTAATTTATATAAACAGTCGGCTATTTGATTCTTATTTTAGATATACACGTGTGAATACTTCTGAGATAACATATTACATTCTTACAGACAAGCTTAGTCACAGTGAGACAATATAATGGGTACGTGCTTCAAGTAAACCCATTATTTGTCGATTTTAGGCGATTAAATGTCAGGAGACTTGTCGGGTTCAACGTGTTGTTTGCTGTAATGGACGTTAATGACTGCCAGTGCCTAAATAACTGTACTTCCCTTTTTACAGACCTTCCATATGGCCTCTGGGTACCAACCACACCTGGTTGGTCTTTTTGGTGACATTCGTAGGGGAGGAAACGGCTATGACTTGTAGAATTGGTCTGCTGTCAATCCACATATTAAATGACAGTGGAATTTATGTTAACGTTTTGGTGCATTTTTATAGTAGAGACCGGTTTATGGTGCGGAGGAATATCGAAGGATTTCACTCTTAAATGGATATTAATATTGGGGTCTTTGTATGCAATGAATGTGTGATTAACTATTAATAAATTCACTTGGCTTAATTTTTAACTGAGAATATGATTTTTATAAACGCTTGAATTGACCTACACATTATCCAATTTAAATTTTAACCTACCCTTACGTGATTCACTAATTCTGTTAGTATTGGTAACTACAGGAGGGCACCTAATGCTCCTCCAAAGAAATCATTATAATTTACCTCCGAGGATACTTTCTCCTCGACGGCACGCGCTTTTAGCTACAATTCCCGGAAGGAAACCCTAGTCCACCACAAAGGATGGACCACGGTTCTAAAGTTAAACGCCAACGGATAAGATGCAAAATTTGGAACTACGCTCTCTCCTAGTTGAGTTAAAGACATTGCTTTGATTTTGGCAACTATTCACATGACGACAAAGTTAGTGTGGTGCTGTGTCTTTATGAATTGGCTACAAAATTATAAGGAACCAAAAATGGTCATTTTGCGAGGGTCTAGTGTATTAAAATTAGGACATATTAAGAAAGAAATAGGACAATTTTATTATTTTTCAAATTATTTGTGTTTTTTGCGTTTAACTGTAAACGTAATATCACAAATACTTAATCTGGGTTTTAAATTAAAAATAACCAACCTAAGAAATCATTTTATAACAATTTATATGTAAATTAACAAAAACTATCCATATAACTATTCCCTAATTTGTGAAGTGGAACATCTGCATTTAAAATTCTTTAACCAAAAAGATATCCCGTTGTTCTTAGTTATCTCCAGTAAGAAAAAATTGAGTGGTCTCCATACTTCTTTGGCATTCTGTCTGAAGTCTTTTTCCATTAAGATGTTGATCGATGTAGTATTGTGTAGATCAGTGGTTCTCAACCTTTTTTGGTCGCGGACCCCCAACATACTTTTGCAAGTTTTTTGTCAAAAATTATACTTTTCTAAAAACACAATTTGTTATTAAAAGGAAATAAAATTAATGAGAAGGTTGATGTTGTTTTTTTGAGGCAATTTTTTCAATTTGAGGCTCGGTTGTCTACAAACATACTCTGATAAATAAAGGTTCAGAAGTATTTCGCGGACCCCCGGTTGAGAACCACTGGTGTAGATGATCTTACTATCTTAGATCATTTTTGACAAAATTTCCTTTGGGTGTTCTTGTATGTATGAGTTTTTTGAAATTGCTTTTGAAATTCATTCCTTGTTTTTGCTTCTGAGTTCTAATAGTTTTAATAATTGAGAAAATATATAATTTTATTAACATAACATCTACTTGAGAAAATACAATCCTGTCATTAATTAATTTATTAACCCCGGATACACCTAGAAAGAAGTTAAAGTAAACAACTCATTGAGTGTATCCAGTTTCCACTTCCACAGAGTTCATCCGGAATCAACATAAAGGGTAAAAGACGTCCATAATTGCAGTAGTGGAAACCCCTCCAGTGGAGTAAGGGAGAGCAAATGATCCTTTTTCGTGCCGGCCTGGCACTAGGCGCCACCTAAACAGATGGATCACATGACGCCACTCTAATAGGAAAAGAGAGGAGGAACAAATGAACAAACAGAAACTTCAACAATTAGCCACAAAGCACCACATGGCGCCACGCGGCTCAAAACTTGATTTAAATAATCTGTCATTAATGAAGACTGCTAATAATAATAATGACAGCCTTTTTTCACAGAGCCGTGGTATTAGCTCCGCATAGGCAGGACACACACTTTATTTAAGTAAAGAACAGTTAATTTTAACTAATCGTAGAACCAAGGAATGATCTTCACTTCTTTTTTCTTTTTCTTGTATGTGGGTCCTTTCTAGACAATCTAGTTCCGCAGTGAGAGTCCACTGACGACGGCGTAACTCGTCAAACCTTTTTAGCATCGTAGATGCGTGGAACCTTCCACCAGGTGAACAGCAGCGAGATTCGAACCCGTAACCTAAGTCACTTTAGCCCGACACCTAACCACTATGCCAAGACTGCTAATACACAACAAAACAAGTTTATTTAAAAGAAATGGAAAAATAATAACAAAATTAAAAAAAATAATTATGTCCGTGGCGTTATTTGGTCTACCAATTCAAAAGGATTTGGAAACGCCCAAGGGGCACCTAATGTCCACCAAACATATTTAGAGTAACTTTCTCTTTATATTTGAATTAATTTGAATAACATGGTGAGAGCTAGTAGAAAGATTATAATTCCACAAGAAGAAATAATAACCAAAAGTCGTGGAAGTCGACGAGTCTAAATTCTTCCACCGCAAATACCATCGCGGTCAATGGCGGGAAGGTCATGGGGTTTTTGGAGGAATTGAGCGCGGAACAGGGCGCTGTTTTCTCGCAGAGGTTCAAGATAGGTTTTTTTAAAATTATTGAACATTGTAGATCGACCGAAACCTTGAAAGATGTGATTACAAGACACATACTTTACGGGACGAGGACTATAACCGATGGATGACTGGCATATCAGTCAAAAAAATATAGGTCACTCAAATACAACATTACCATGGACCGATAGACCCCATCCTCCTGGGGACATTTTCGTCCCCGGGCGATACATTTGCGGAAGATCGAACCTTCCCGGAGGAAATCTTCAGCCCATCGAAAAGAAAAGCATTAATGGAATTAAAGGAAAAATCAGGGAACTCCGCTCACTCCTGGCTTTGTCAAAAGATTACCGTTGCAATGATTCAAGAGACCAAACTCTTTTTTAATGACCCTACCCCAACATTTCCAGGATCAAAGCAATCAGGAAGGACCGTAGAGAAAAAAGAGATGGAGGTCTGCTCACTCTATTCAAAAAAAACTTGAAATGCAGAGACATCTCGGAAGTAAGGAAACTTGTTGGAGATGATGATGTTACAGAAATAATTGGAATCTCGCTCGGGACAATGGAAGGAAGACTATTTATTATTTATTTAAGCACTTCACGAGAGTCATACTACTTATAGCCCCGCATGTGTAGCAAAAGAAACAATGTTAGATGTCATCTTTCTCCATGCTTCCCTGGCTCTCATAGTGTCAAGGTCGTCGGCTATGTCTTGTGAATATCTACATTCCGCCTCCTGGTTACTGCCCGAAGAGCTATGTTATGCCAAACCATAAAGACTGTCTTCCTTCGATGAGATCATCATCTGCGGAGATTCGAATCCGAAGCATTCCTTATGGCTGTCAACTCAACTAGCTTACATGAGAGGAAAACTATTGTTGTCCAAACGGACTCCTTAACGATATTGAATGATCCATCGAGAAATACAAGGACACCACTGAGAAGACATAAACCTACCTCACAGGGCGTCGCTTTCATCAAAAATTGGCTGGTCAGTCGTTCACAAACAAGAACGACCATAATCCAACTGTGGTGAAGATCAAAAGAGAGGCCAACGTGAGGAGAATTCCTAGCAGCTACAATTACAAAGGTGCTAACTGGAAATTGTATCGCGAAATTTCAAAAGAAAAAATAAGAATTGTTACTTGGATAGCTTCAGTTCTCTGGAGATTGCCATCAGCTACTTTACCCAAATAATCTTGGAAGCAAGATCAAGGGCTACACCCAAACATTACTTAAATTCGTCGGTGGTCGAGGGAAGATTAAAGACGGAAATCAGCTTCAAAATCTAACCGGATAACTTTTGAATGAAACTCGGATCAGAACATTGATTAATGAAATAAAGGCAAAGAGCTCAAGGCCCAGAGGTGAAGTGGAATCGTGTGCTTACAATAGTAAATAGAAATCTCACTACGGGAGATGTGTGAAAAGCTATTCGAAACGTGGCAAAAGGCGATGAAACTTCAACATGAGGATTATGTTCAAAGAGATGTGAACAACTTTATAAAATTATATACTAAAATTTCACACAAGGAGCACATGAAGTCTGATACATTACCATCACGCAGGAAACTAAAGAGACTATCAGAACCACTCTTCTTTTCGGAGAGAGAGGTGAGGGATACAATACATTCTGCAAAAACGACATGCTCTCACGAACCGGACAACATTCCTGTTATTTTATTAAAAAATCTTGGAGACGGGGAGTCACTTTTCTAATGTCGGTTTTCAACTATTCGATTAACCAGATTGTGATACCATTATTATGGAAACAAGCAATAATAAGGCCAAAATTAAAACCAGGAAGACCGAGAGATGACCCAGCGTCTTTTAGCCCGGTATCACTACTAAAATATTTTTTATCAGAGAGGACTTTCAACATGGATTCAAAAATGATAGATTCTACAAACATTGAGCGACTTCAGTCGAGCCGGATTCACAACCAAGCCGAGACAATTTAAAACAGTGCTTTGCTCGATTGACATACATAAAGCGTTTGATTCAGTCTCGAGGAAGATTCTTTCGAGAAAAATATTTCAATCGGGGATCCCAGGGAGGAGTGTGGAAAAAAGTCAAGTCGTCTTTTTTTAGTTTATATCGCATTTTTGTGATACTACTAGCATCTTTTAATTTTTAAAAATTTTTCAATACTTGGCTTTTTTTCTATTTTTGAAAATTTTTCACTTATAAATTTTCGAAATTTAGCGCAAAACGGAAAAAAAGTCAAGTCCGTGATTTCGTTAGCGGACTTGGTATAATCGCTTTGACTAAATCAATTTAAGAATTTCAAAGTAATAATAAAATTGACTTGACTTTTTTCTCTTTGGTTTAATCTTTTTTGATTTAATCAATATACGGATTTTAAGGTTATAATTAAGCGTATTTTAAATATTAAGCTTGCCTCAAAAATAAGAGACAAAATGGAGATAATATCAACTAACAAAGGAGGAAAGAAAATTTGTTTTAAGGGTTTTATGTATACAAAGCACTCGGAGACAAAAAAACTATATAATTTTTAAATGTGTGAAAAAATCTTCACATATTAAATATTCTTTTGATTCACATTAAATAATCCGTTGATTCACGTTAAATAAAAATCATATGTTTATAACATTTTAAATATTTAAAAAAAATTAAAAGATGCTAGTAGTATCACATAAATGCGATATAAACTAAAAAAAAACAACTTGACTTTTTTTCCGCTTAACCTTTTTTTCACTTGACTTTTTTTCCTACAACCCCCAGGGAAGCTAAAGCTTTGGATTATTAACTCCCTAAGTGGACAAAGGGGACGTGTTTGCTTCGGAGGTCTGAAATCAATCTCACGTCTTCTCTTCAACGAGGTCCCTCAAGGATCTCCTTTATCCCCTGCCTTGTTAAACCTCTTTCTGGCCGATCTCCCGAGTATTGAATCTGATAATGATGTTCTACTTTCCTATGCGGATGATATTGTGTTGGCTTCGCGAGATCAGGACATCCAGAAGGCCACAGTAAAAATACAAATTAACCTTGACAGGCTTAATGCCGGCTCTTGGTGAATGCAGAGAAATTGTCTACGTCACTTTTTTTACCTCTGACAAAAGATTGGGAAGAAAGACAGTCACCTTAAAGTTAAACAAGGTTGGCATCCCTTCCAACATTTATCAAAGGATCTTGTGTGTGACAATTGATAAGCATCTCTGTTTGACACCATACGTAGAAAACATTCTATTGAAATGCGAGAAGAAACTGAACGTATTGAAAAGTTTATCGAGAGTATGGAAGAGTGGTACTCACCCAATCTTGATGAACGTGTACAAACAGTACATTCAACCATTTTTCTCATATGCATGCGCCTCGTGGGGACCGTCCATATTTTGGACAAATATGGGGGAAATTGAGGAAATGCAAAAGAGGGCTTACAGAGTAGCGGAGCGTTTGATTTGTGAAGATCACCTAACCGGACCTACGCCTCTGGAGACTCTTATGAGACTAGATTTTAGATTACGGAAAGGTGGTCCTGAAAATTCAGGCGTCCTGTACGTTCATGCGCGGGCACGGAGGAGGAACACCGGGTTCTCTGTTAGAATGCATTGGGATCACGTGATAATTAGTTTGGTTTTACCGTGGTCTTGGGTTAAATAAATAAAATGTCTTATTTTAGGGCAATTTCATATTTTTGTCCTAGAGATCACTATCTGTGCCTAAACGCCAGCTTAACTACGCCAGGGGACTCAAAAAGTCTGTCCGATTAACTACTAGGACTGCGGACTTTCAACAATACACGCTCAAAGCGCAGAAATCGAGATGGATGTATGTTCTCTCATCTTTGAACCGTAATTAGATACACTGTAAAAGATTGGAAAACTATTCGATACATCTCAAGAGAGGATGAATATCCTATTCCTGGCGATCTTCCTACACCGGAAATTAAAAATGATATTCTTTTCACTTTCATCATAGCTTACGTGATCGAGACATCCAGACTGCATTTCAAGATTGCAACAAAACCGCCTTAACGAATGGTTGGTGAAAAACCGCCTGTCTTCAAGCACTAAAAAATCCGTCACAAGACAGACGGTCGATTTAAAAACAAACAATAGTGTTATCCCATTAGAAAATTTCAAAGATCTTTGGGAGATTTTTGGCGTAAGTTAAAAAGGAGCCTCTAAATAACGGAATGATGGACTTTTTGAAAGTCCCAGTCTCCAATGCCTCTGGAATCCTTGATACATAATAACCCAGGATCATGGTGTTGTGACAACTAATATCAACGTGCTTATTTGGGCTCGATGGAGGAGCATCTGGCCAAGTTGAGGTCTCTGCTAGAACTTGCTGGGATCACGTAATTAGTTAGTTTGATGTAACCGTGGTCTTTGGTATTATTAATATTATGTCAGGATTGTACCATTTGGGCTTACTTGATGATGACGTAATATGCTTGTTCATTGTATATAAGTTAGGAACGTGACCGTCTGTTCAAGATTATTACTTCTACGAATAAAAACGAGGCGTTGGATTAGTGATTAAGTTTAATTAAAAAATAAAAGTTATCCAGTGTGTGTGATCCGTCGAATTATTCGATAAAATCACTAATATACGAAAATGACTGTGATGAGCATGCTTAACTCTCCAATCTTTATATTTGGCCTTCTGGCAACGTCTAATGACATTGGATCTGAAGGTCGATTAGTAATATATGACCTTGATATGGTGACATGGGACTTAAAAATTAAGCTAAATCGGCAATTTGATAAATATTTTTTACTTGAATTATAAGATAAAACCTCCAAGGTTTGTTCCAGGAGTATGATCGAAAGTTTGGGATCCGATGTTTGATTGTTCCTTGTTCTTCTACATGGGATGTGTTAGGCAGTCTTTGAAACTTTTGTCTTCTTGGATTTGTCCCGACTGTCTGAGATCCAAAAAGTATGAAATCCCTAATTGTGTCTGACCCTGTTTCTGGGTCGTCTATCGGTCAGGTTTCGTCCAAGAAATTCAACTTTTGCGTCGAGGTTACGAATGAAGAGTTGTATTCCTTTGAGGAATCAAAAGTCCATGGGGGTGGTAGCGGCTGATGCTCTAGTCTGGCTATTGACTTGGATGCTTTGCCTTTGGAGACCAAGGATTAGATTTCCTTATTTCTTTTTCCCCTAATAGCACTGGATTAACCAATTGTAGCAGTTTCTACATCTGCAAGCCTTAGGAAATCTAAGTTTTTTCTTCAGAATGCGGTTGCTGCCAAACTAATGAATAGTGGGATCCAACAAGGTGATCCTGTTGATCCACTTTTATTTGATTTGGCAGTTGACGAGGCTGCCTGCTTTCAATTGTTGGTATTTGGACAATGCTACGATCCGTGACTCAACCGAGTTGGTTATGAAAAGTCTAAAAATACTTTTCCTATTCTTAGCAATAACGGACTCGAAATTAATGCACGTATTTCCGAAATTTGTAATCTAGGACACTCGCAAGATGAATTTTCTAAATCACGATGAGGATCATGTCTTTTCTCCCCGATGCTTCTACTACCGATCTGAAACACCTTATGATATTGGGCTTACCCATTTCCATGGAGATTATCTCTCACCCTCTCTCTTGTCTCAGCAGTGGCCGGTTCCCGAGGCATGCTACCTACCATCAATGGGGTTGTGAAACACTCTCTTGAGGCGACTGGATAACCCTCATCTCTTGAACCAATGGACATGCATCGTGGAGATGTCTTCCCCTTCTCTCGGGGGAAATGTTTGATTTGGATGGAGCCTGCACCGACACCTTTACCAGTCGAGACTTTCAGACTCCGCGTTGACAGTTTCTCGAACTTTAGAGAATTTTAAAATAAGAAAATGTGACAGCCTCTCAACGAGATCCTATAGTCGTAGAGACGGATGGAGTCTTCGGGCCCAAGACGTCTCATTTCTAAGATCGTTCGGGTCCATGATAACGAAAGCGAGTAACGAACGTCGGGAAACCGAGTGGCTGTTCCAAGGATTTCTCTGGCAGTTGTCAAGGGAAACAACAACTTAATTCCCGAAATCACTAATAGAAGTGGCTTTCAGGGACTGAATGTCATTGATTTTCTGTTTTTTCGTCCAGGACAGATTGATTATCGAGGACGCACAGGCATAGCTGACAGATGGTTCAATGAATTGCTTTTACAGTAATTTCAAAGCTGGGAAAGAAATCTCAATACAACCAAAAATAGATTTGATTATCCCTAGCTTTCTTGATATCCACGGTCATTTGTCCAAGTCGTTTGTCTGAGGTAAATAAGTGAATTTTCAGTAGATAGGTCAAGTCGGTTATAATTTATCCAAATTTGAATCTTGTGATGATAGGATTACTTTGTTTTATTACGTAATAATTTATTCACATATTAAAATTATTAAATTTGATAAATTGGGTTTAATTTTTAATGTCTCCACTCTGAAGCCATGAAGTCCGTGAAATCCAGTGGCTCCTCCAGTTGATCTCTGTGAGAGTCAATAATGTTATAATAAATTATCTTGTTTTAATAAATGATATAATTTATTTTTAGTTAGAAAATTAAAAAGAACAGATTTAGTTCTCGCGCCATGTGGTTCACGTGAATTATTAATAGCATGAAAGCAAGCCTCATTTTGTTTTATTCCATGTAATTTTAGTTCGGAACAGTTGCATAATAAATCTTGAATTAAATAAACAGCATCTATTATGTTTTGCATAATTAAGCCCTATTGGTGGTCTTTGGAATTATTATTAAAATATTATTGGTAAACCGAATTGGTTTTGCGAATAAAAACATAAATTTCGAATATCAATTAACCCTATTTTCAAATAAAATTAAAAAGCCGTCAAAATTATCGTAATCGCTTTGTGCAAGCAACGTTAGTCGACGCAATGGAGGCCTCACATCCTATCACATTAACTAAATTACTACATAACACAAAGATCAACCTACTTGACACGTGGAATAACGGAAATTTCACATTTTCCTCTATCATGCGGCACATCAACTACGTGATAAGAGAGCAAAACAACAGTTATTCTCTGTTTAAGTTTATCTTGCTTATTGGTTTATCTCTATTCTGGATTTTTGCAAGAATATCGACTATGAACTATTTAATGGTATCCTTTAGTTTTGGAATTTTAGGAATTTATGAAAAAGCGATATCAAATAAAGCTGGACTTGTCTAAGAAAATCAGCGAAAGCTTCACCAAGACTTTGTTTTTGGGACTAATGCAACCCTTCATCATCTACTTTGTGCTCAAACCAGGAAACTCGGCGTCCCTGCTTGACCCCCTCAAGGCCCTTGGAGGTTTTATCTCATTAATTTAAGATTATCCTTTCACTTTACATCGGATACCGCTAACATTGTCGACCTTGCACATGTTTCGCCTTTCATATTGCCTTAGCTCTGTGTGGATGTCTTTTTCTGTGGAGACTTTACGCTCGGACTTCCCCATTTTGGTTATGCACCACATTTGTACTGTCCTGCTTATTTATGGATCCGATTTGGTCAAGTTCTATCAATTTAATATTTATAGAATACACGTAAGCTGTTGTGTGGTTTTATCGATCCACGATTCGACCGATGTTTTGCTTGGGACCACAAAAACCTTCTCATATCTTGCTAAATCGATTCTGAGTGGAAGCGATTTTATATTTTCATGCAAAATGCATTTTACGTTCTATTTATGATTATTTGGTAATAACTGTATTGAATGATAGGATTTTAATGAGAAATTTGTTGTTCCCTCGAATGATCTTGTACTACTGTAACCTCCCAGTTATATACAACTGGCCAATAGAATACAAAACATGTCAACAGTTCTTCTGCTTTTTGTGCACATTTCTCGCCTTTCTTCACGTTTATTGGCTTATGGTCGGCCAATGTTTATATTTGCTAGTTAATCATAAAGAATTTGTTCAAAATTTTGAATCGCGATTATAATGATATACGAGAACGGTAGTGAATTTACATTTTAAAATGATTTTTAATTACTTTGTAATATTAGTTCCCTTTAAAAAAACTGCTTTCATTTTGTCAAAATAACTAGAAACTGTAGTTAATGATTAAACAGGATCCTTAGATATAGCGGTTGAAACAGATTCTGAGATATAAGCATCCAAATCTTGAAAAATTATATCCACACCTCTAAACAATTTCTTCCGTAGTAGATCATACTATGAGCACCTGGGAAATATCAAGGATAATCTCGCACTTTATGTCAGTGAAAAAACATCAAAACTAAATAAATTAATTCCTTCTCTCTGGTTGCGTCATTGGATCCAACTTACTCCCAATACTTTGCAGGCATTCAAAAGGATACATCTATTCATTACATCGGGAGACAATTTTGCTCCCTGACAGCGAGTTCTGGAATCAACCTCAGAACCCGGACAACGCCCTCTGGATCACTGTGCTTCAGTGAGGTTTGTGCTGGAACGCCTCAGGATAAATGAATTAGTGAGTTTGGTTTTCCCCATCAAAAAACACAACAAAGAATGCTAGGAAACCGTGCTGGAAAAGGTTACGAAAAATACCTCTCCCATTACATCGATAAGGAGGCTCATGAATCCAATAAACTTATAAAGTACTACGTGAACATCAGCCATAAACCGTATTTTAAAGACCTCGATCTTTTTTTCACAAAAATGATTAAACGTTTCACCATAATTCTCTTCGATCCGTCTATTGTGCATTCAGCAAACAGGAAAGTGAATAACTGTCGTCTTTGGAGTCAGACAAAGTCTCGTTTTTAAATCGATACTTGGGACCATCCATGAATGGAGGACTAACTTAATCTATCAATATACAAAAACAAGATTTCGTCGATTTGAAATAAATCTTTGATATACCCTATTCTGAAGAAAAAACCACCTGTCTCCCCTCTACCGGCCTATCTGTCTGACCCTTCAAAAAATCTGTCCGTCGGGTTTCAACAAGATTTCCGTCCAAGACACTAAACCACAATTCATGTGACCAAACTTGTTCAATTAATTTCCGAATGCCTAAATAATCCTAACCCACAAGAAAGATTTGGTCTGATATAAAGAAGACTTTTGATTCAGAATCCTAAAAGATCCTAACTCAGTGATCTTCCCTCTCTTAGTTACTTCATACTACATCCATTTATGATTGCAACAAAACATTGAAATGGCGACACGGTCCATACAAGAGACATTAAACCTGGTGGGTCTTTGGTTTTTAAAGAACCGCTTAAGTCTCTTCACCAGGGAAATCACATGTAACGAAATTCACATCTTCAAAAAAAGAGACACGGTTAACGTCAGCAACCAATTTAGTTGATTCCCCGATTTCCACAAAGAAGACCCCTTCCATCTTAGGAGTCACCGTGGACCCGCTGTTATCATTTACACAAACTGGATTTCGTAGCCTCTAGGATAAAAGAAAATGGGAATTTTTGGATTTTTTACATTATCCAGTATTCTCAATTTTTTCGTTGGAGTTTCTACACAAATAATTTGTTTTACCTAACATCGAATAAGATGTGCAGTATTTATTGCCAAACGCAGAGCGAATTGATAGCGACACAAAACCAATGCCTTTGAATATTAGTAGATTCGAAATAGATTACTTTGCCGTTGTTACGGAAAACGCTAAGTGTCACACCAATCATGGATGTCTACGGAATGCTAACAGACTTCCTTAAAATATCCAAGTCTGCTAAACATCCCCTTTGGTCTTAAGTCAGATTATATCTGGAAGCCTGCTCAAGATAGAAGTAGAAACCTTTGTGGAGAATTATCAAGTTTATTATTACTAACAGCAGGAGAAAGCGTAGTATGGACATCGGAGTCACTTCATTTAGATTATTACTTTTGTGGTTACAGGTTCTTTTGCCAAAAATTGAATTTTGTTGATGGACTTGGATAGTACATAAACTCTTTCATATTGAAGTTAAAGAAGATCAAATACTTCTAGTCCGTAGTTATTGGAACTCTAAAAAAGTTTTCACTACCATGAAAGACCCTACACGCCTTGACCATAGTCAGGAGGACTGGCATGCAATTCATTTCAAATGAGGGCCTGTCTGTACGGCGAGAATACGTGATTTCAAGAGAAGAACACCGAACTATGATGAGGCTACTGAGAGAAACAGGGATAACTCATAGGCCGTGTTTCCTCTTGATTCAATGGTGATTTCTTGGTCTTATAATAATAATAAACGAACAGAGTTATTGGCAATAAATTAGTTTGGGAAGAGTTATACCTGTTCTTCAAGACGTCCAATGTCTCCCTCTTGCCTGTAATCTTCCATTGATTATTGAAATTAAATCTTCACATTATCTTCTTTATGATCTCTTGCGGGTCCTTAAAATCGCCAAAAGTCTCATCAGAAAAGGCGTCCTATGAAACATTCATAAAGAATACCGTATTGCATGTCTCCTGAATTTCCTCAGGATTTTTAAGCACTTTTCATTATTCTCATTGAAATACTAAGAGTGCCCACCATAGGTAAGCATAGGCAGCACTATGGCGTTGAATACTTACCCTCTGGTATCTCTGTTTATCTGAAACTTTTGAAGATCTCCCATCGCTGTACAACCTTAATGAGGGAAACACGTTCCAGGAAACTACAGTGGAATTAAAAGTAACACCAAGGTAGCTTATCCTCCTACAAGTGCTAATAGACTATGATACCATTCCAATAGAGAGCCATTTTAGTCCTACATTAGCTGAGGGAGGGAACGACGATAAAAATATATTAAATAGGGTAGTAATTAGGACCGACCCCTGAGGAACTCCACGGTTAACCTAAACAAACTAAATCGGCAACCTTATAACATTTAATTCATCCTTTCTTCTAATACGATAGATCCAGTAGCCTCACGACGCTCATCTTTAGAACCTCCATCCGAACTACTGTAGTAAGTCCTACTCTAACCTTATCTTTAGCACCTGGATCTCTTGTGTGCCTGGTTAAAGAATTCAGATTATTAAGTGATCTTTTTATGTCAACTTAGGAAGATTTCCAATTTTCCCCCACAATAGTCCAGTCTACTACCTCTTCGGGAACTCTTGTTCATTGGCTGAGGGGAATCCCAGCCGACATCTCTTCTATCACAAATTTTATAGATTTCACTCTATACATGGAAGGTTGATTTATTTATTCCAGGTCCTTCAAGTGAAAGAAACTGGTGGCTAACTAAAACGTTGCAGCCAAGAGCGGACGCTCCCAGATACGCGACAAATATATTTGATTCTGAGAGAACTACCGGTGTTTTCCGAAAATAAGCTCAAGGTCCGTTAGTTGTTACCTTAAATGTCTTGTCTTCTGGTCGTCAAGAAAGCTTGATGGGCAAAGTGGAGAGGACGATTGTCCAATGACCTGGAAAGTTAGGAGGAGCGAGTCACTAACGTCCTTAAGCCCGCCCATGTCCATATAATGATAATTTTTTTTAAATTAATGATGATTTCTTGATCTTATAACAAAATTGTCCATATTATTTTGAAATAACTAATCACCTGCCCAATCCTGCAGGGCATAATTGACCTTGCCTTTATTGATTTAATTTTTGTTAAAGACAATTATTTAACAAAGAAACAAATGTTTGTTGAGGAAGCCGACTGCGTGATTGCGAATGAGTTACCTCGGAGTATGGCCACTCCAATCTTTTGTCTCAGCCATAACCCTTCTCGTTGATCCCCTTTCTTTCTGGCAAGCATTCTTCCGAGTTCTCGCAAGAACTCAGCCGTCATTGGACCAACGGCTCCCGATAACTTGACCGCAAATCACGTGTAGGTGTTTTTTGCGGTTGGTGTATGTTTTTTGCGGTTGGTATCGAAATCGTCACATTATCTATGTTGCCTTCTTTTTCGATTTTTAATCCTAATGATTATTATATAACTGAACATGTTTTTCGTCTGATTTTCTTAATTTTTTTTGCTCTCATGACGATTATTAAATATTCTGTTTGTACTTTTTAGAATAAAATCTTGCGAATTAAATCATCTTTATTCTTTATTTTTTGAGAAAATATTCGGGTAGTACAATTTCTTCCCAAGGGATAGTTTGATCGCCGCTCGCCTTGTTTTCTTTTTTCGGGCGAGAATCTTTTCTCTCGTAGTAGCACAACGGAAATGAAAAAAGGAAGAGTAGCACAACGGAGAATTCTTTCAGAATTTGTAGTACAAATTAATGCACTACGTGACAAATAGACCATATTCGAACGTAATGTGTTTGTTTCGTGCTAATTAGTTTATATTTGTGATTACACAAATTGACTGAAACATATATTTTTCGTGCTAACCTTGGAGAGGACTTTTTCAATTTCACATAAAAGTGATTGTATGTTGTACCGATGCCTTGCTGATTTGGAAAGAAATAAACTAAAAAAAGACGACTTGACTTTTTTCCCCACGGGACTTTTTTTTTCCGCACTCCGCTTAACAGTGACTACATTGCATTTATGAAGAATGCACCACGTCAAGAAATCAAAGACATTGAAGACGCATTCTATCAATTCCATAGTCAATACTCAGTTGCAAAAATCTGAATGGACACATTCATAAAGACAGATACTCAGGTCAGGTTCAATAAAGCTTATATTTTTGACCACGATAAAATAAAATTGTACTTATTACTTCTCAATGATTAGTGAAGCACATAAAAATTGCATAAGTACGATTTATTGGTTGAAGAGTTCAAACTACTTTATGGTGCTCCAGTCAAAGTCATACCTATTGTTCTAACCTGAGACGGTGTCCTTTCGAAGGTTTATAAATCTCACTTGGGAGCCATCGCAATCGATGCACCAACTAGAACATACATTCAATCCGTTGTTCTCAAAAATACGTTGGAGAGCATGTTGGTGGAGTATAAGTATGGAGTGCATACTATCGAGGAAGATTTGGTTACAGCGACCAATCACTCGGTGGAATTAGCAGATCAGTTCAATGACGTTCCAGGTAACCTGACTGAGGTGAAACGAATGGGACTCAGGTCGACGACTCCTCTTATAAGAGACGAAAGGTTTAGAAGCGAGTAGTAAATTTGATTTGTGTTTTCCGTAAAAATAAACAAAAAGGTCATATAGCGGCAGCCCTGATCGTGTGGCTATTACCTCTCATGATGGCGAAGGAGATTCGCTCAAATAGCAAACAGTGCCCACGGAGATCTCCTGTTTGTGCAGAGAAGACTCAAGGAAACCAAAAGTTTCAATCGCGGTAGAAAATCCTCTGGTAGTACCTCATACTTTGACCTCTCGGCCTTCTAGCGGCAGAACAGGCTCCAGAGAAACTCTGGTGTAGGTTGGAAGGGGCCAATGTGTCGGTGAAGGTGACGTCTTGAAGGTGAGGTTTCCCGGCCTCATAGGGGAAGATGTTTCTCAATATTTTCCTTTGAAATTTTTGTTAACTGTAAATCCTCTCACCAACGGATTTAGTAGAAACCGCCGTAACATCCCCGGAGAGGCATTAATACAATTTTGCACGGCATTCAACCTACTCATATGCAACACTTGTTTCAAGCACCCGGCAAGACACAGGACCACGTGGGTTGGTACCAGAAAAGGCAAATCTGGAAACACAGTCAATATATACAATCAGATCGACTATATTATCTGCAAGCAACATCAGAAGGCCCTCCTACAGGACTCGAGATCTTACGGTGGACTTGAAACAAGTAGCGATCATAAACTTGTGGTCGCCCGGCTAGTACTTAAAAGAATCCATGGAATACACGGGAAACACAAAGGCCTTACCTCAGTACGTTTCGACACTGAGAGGTTACGCTACGAAGAATCCACCAAATGTCGTTATAGTGCAGTTCTGAGAGATAGCATCAACAGTATTAACCAAAATCAGCCGACAAACAGCTTATGGGATGAAATAGTGGTTGCTATCCAAAACACAGCCTTTAGTGTGCTTGGTCACATCACCAAATCTCGTCACAAACAATGTAATCCGGATATCGGACAACTCTCTGTAACACAGAAAGAGCTCAGACTCCGGATGGAAAACACAAACGCTCCGGAAGATATCAAAGTACTGCGCACCCAGAGAGGGAGAGTCTTAACGAAGATCAAACAAATACAAAGATTCCTTGCCAAAAATGAAGCTGAGGAGAAAATCTCAGACATATTAAAGTACAAGAACGGACCAAGAATGTTCAAAGCAATCCGGCTTCTTAGCAGAGAAAACTGTCCAATTTCGTTAACTGTCCATGACAACCTTGGTCACGACGTTATCGGGACCATTAACAAAGCAAACGTTCTGGCATCCCATTTTGACCTTATGTTCAACAAACAGGACGCGGCTGACCAAGCAATGAAATCTCGGAAGTCTTACAAGTACACTCTAACTAGCCCTATTACCATATCCGAAACTCAACAAGCTATTAAAAAATTAAATACCGGAAGATCTGCCGGACCAGACTTCATTACTGCAGAACTTTTACAATACGGCCCGGAGGAGCTAATTGAAATGATTACTAACATTTTCAACCGGTCTCTCGAGGGTGCAGATGAACTGGAACTGGGAAAAGGGTGGCTAATTCCACTACAAAAACCGGGAAAAAGTAAAGGCCCCCCTCACAACTTCAGACCTATTATACTCCTAACCTCCATACGAAAAACATTATCCCTCATTGCTTTAAACCGAATAAAGGAGAGGGTGAACATATTTCTTTCGGACGGCCAAAGTGGATTCCGGACGGGCAGGTCCACGGCTGACGTGGTATGGGGGCACAGGTGGTATTGTGCCCTGTGCCAAAATATACAAAAAATCTATTGAGATACTTGGTATCGACATGTCCCGTGCGTTCGACTCGGTGGACCGTGGAAAACTTATGGAAGTGTTGGAGAGTTTTCTACTGCCTGACGATGTCAAAATAATACACTTACTCATGCGGAACACTCAACTTGCCGTCAAAATTGGTGACTCTACCTCTAACTTTTTTTCGACCTCACGTGGAGTTCCACAGGGGGACTCACTATCCCCGGTCCTCTTTATTGTCTACCTTGAGGCCGCACTAAGAGAGTTCAGACCCCTGGTTGGCAACAATTATAACGAGATAATCTACGCGGACGACCTGGACTTTGTTTCTGAGGATATTCAAGTACTTCAACACATGCTTAACGTTCTTCCACACGTATTCTCGAAATGGTTCTTAACCGTTAACACCGATAAAACAGAGTTCACAACACTTACACGCAATGATCGAAGATCGGACGAGTCTTGGAGAAAGCAAAAGAAGGTGGGTTCGCTTCTCGGGGACTCAGAAGATGTTTCTCGGAGGAAAATCCTCGCAATGTGTGCACTAAAGAAAGTATCGAATATGTGGGGTCATAAGAAGAGGATGGGATTAAACACCAAACTCAGAATATATAAGGCTTTTGTCATCCCCGTCCTGACCTACAATTCAGGCACTTGGGGAATCTCTAAACAAGAGATGGACCGTCTTGACGCTTTCCACAGGACACAATTGAAATCAGTAATCAAGATCAAGTGGCCTAAGAAGATCTCAAACAATGACCTCTACTCGAAGTGCAAATCTGGTATACTATCCGAGGAGATCTTCAGATCAAGATGGAGTCTCTTTGGACATATCTTACGTCTAAATGCTCAAGTACCCGCGAATATCGCCATGGAAAACTACTTAATGCATACGGGAGCCGGTTTCCGTGGAAGACCAAGAGTCACACTCCCAACTATTTTGAATGGAGACCTGTCGGCTGTGGGACTGAAGCTCACTTCCGCAGACGACCTAGATACCTTAAGTGAACTGGCACGAAGTAGAGGGTCCTGGAAAAGGCTGATAGAGAGGATGGCTAGAAATACGGCACAAGGGAGGCTTGATTAATTTTATGACTTCTCGGGAGTGCTTTAAATAATAATAATAATACTGTAAATCCTCTCACCAACGGATTTAGCTCGCCCTGCATATCTATCCTCCTTGTGCTCCAGTCAGCGGTTGATCAAGATGATTCTCCAACTCCCAACAGAATCGTAATGGATCAGAGATATGGAGCATCTGAAAGTCAAGCTGCTGAGCAGAGAGACCATTACAGGTCCATCTGCGAAGATAAATATGAGAGGCTTCTGAACCTATCAAACCAACAGCGAAACCCTGTCTAGTCACTGGAAGATGCGAATGGAGTGACGCTTGGATCAATGCCCTTAAGGTCGGTAAACATCAGACCCATCTCTATGACGATACTGTCCGTATCGGTATCTCATCAGACTTGGACCGAAGCCTAGGCGAAAAAAATACGAAGTGTTGATTGATCATTTCACGTTACCTCCCATCGTACGTTAAGACTTGAGGAATAAGCTGGAAATCGCATCGTTTCCTCAAGAAGCTGGGACGCTTGACAGTATTAAAAGCCATGATGCACGTGAGACTCATTAAAGCTACCTCAACTATTTGATAAAATATTAATTATTTCTGTAGCTGGATGCATATACATTAAAATAATATTAGAATTATTTATTTAAAAACGAATTAAGTATGATTTTAATAAGGGTGATAAATTACACATTAATAGATTTGAGTAGAAAGGACTTCGGAACAAATCCTTCTTTGCGACAAACTAGGTTCTAGTCTCCATACCATCCATCATAAATCTTTCATGGGGACAAGAAGCAAAAACATGGTGATTTGTATATCCAATCTACACAGCCCGGGTGGCTTAGTGGTTAGGTGTCGGGCTTAAGTGGCTTAGGCTACGGGTTCGAATCTCGCTGCTGTTCACCAGGTGGAAGGTTCCACGCATCTACGATGCAGAAATGGTTTGACGAGTGACGCCGTCATCACAGTGAATACTCACTGCGGAACTGGATTTGTCTAGAAGGACACTCACACAAGAAAAAGAAAAAAAAGAAGTGAAGATCATTCCTTGGTTCTACGATTAGTTAAAATTAACTGTTCTTTACTTAAATAAAGTGTGTGTCCTGCCTATGCGGAGCTATAAAATACTATGGCTCTCGTGAAAAGGCTTTATTATTATTATTAATCTACACTTAATGGGCCGAAATTTTACAAACTTAACAGATTATAATGACTTTTCTAATAATTTCATTCTTAACATTAAAATATCGACATTTATATTCGATTTTGTTGACTCCTCTATATTAATACTCGTGTAGGGCTTTATTTCGCAAGTCGTCCTGAGAGGGAATAGCTAAGTAGTCAGGGCGGCTGCTGTATGACATTTTTGTTTATTTTGTATTAATAAAAATTCAATATCAGAGACTTGATATATGCCACTTTCAATGTCAAAAATGTAACTGCCCGTCCGTGTGACACATTAACGCCTAGATTACAATTTTTGGTAAGCCCAGCACAAACGGTCAACTCATTAATCCAATGAAGGAACCCGAGGTAGAAAGTCTGAAATCGATCCTTCAATAGTCCATCTTCTGCTTCTAAAGAAAAGTATTACGTTCTCTTCCATTTTCGTCACACGTCCTAGTGTTATTCTTTGGCGAAGAGTTTTCATTACTGTAATCTTCACCAGTGGGATTGGTCAGGGAAAAGTTAAAAGAATCCCTTTCAAAACTGTGTTGTGCCAAAAGGAATCGTCGCCTCACACCAGAAACATATAAACCCTAACAGGTCAGACCATTCTTTCACCTCTCAAGACATCAGTCTTTGCTTACATAACCTCACCAAAAACACGAACTGGTAATCATACAAACCTGTGGTTATGCGAAGGAAAGATGATAACGAACTAATATGAACGAACTAACCCACACCATTGAGTTACTGAAACGTCTTTTAAAATGGAAGGGGAGTCCGTGTTGTAAAGATGAGCTTAAAATTGAGTACAGAAGCTGTCTCCTTTATTCCTAGTTTCTTTGGTTCTTCTATTTGATAGATGGAAATCAGTTGGAATGGGCCAGAAGGACGTCACCGAGATGCTATAGCTGTCTACATTTCGGAACATCGCAAGACATTGCAATGGGCAAGTATATTTTTTCATCGTGGAGGACCGAATAGCATCTGGAGTCCCCGGAACTAACTAACGAAACATCTTATGTCAGCTGAGGGTCGACAGCCACAAAATATGCTATGGTGGCTGTCCGGTAGCCAGATGAGCTATACCTTCTATGATAAAATGTAATAACTATTTTGTGAAGGACACGTGGCAGAGAGACGAAAATCTTTCCTCTTCAAGAAACCTAGATGTGAAGCCAGATATAGAGTATGACCTTGGAGATGATACTAAGTGTTTATATGGAAGAAATAAGAGAATGGTGCGGTCTTTAAGGATTAAAGGTAACAGAGGAGCGAAGTTATATTACTCTGCCTAAAATTTCAGTTTACATCAAAAGGGACTAACAAATGATCTTCCAAAATATTTTGGTACTTCTCTTTTTTTGTGATCCTTGACTTGCTTGGAATGTAAACCACAGAAGCAGCAAATGTAAACCCACGTACTGTCCCATCAAAGATTTAGTCCTTTTGAAAAGGGAAGGTTGTTATCCAATCAGGTCGTCTTCCATCGCTCCATGAGAGACAAATGAGCTCTAAAAATAATGGAGGCAAGCAGAGGAAAGCTCATTTAACCTCTCGTTGAGAAATAGATTCCGAGGGAAACTGTCCACACTCAATTTGCATTACATGGATTATAATCATAGGGATTGATCCAACGTCCATAGCGACATTTTCGTTACACATACACTTTAAGGTGAAGATGGAACGAGGACTCTATTATCACTATATCATTCTCATTATCCACCAAGTTGATGATTTCTGCACGTTAAGCATTCAATTAAGCACCCATTGAATGGCAGCTAGCCATTTTGAGGTAGCCAAGTCTTCTTGCACCCCTAAAACAATTCTGATTAATGAGATCATCCGGTTCAACTGCCTTATATTCATATCTTTTGACGGAGACAAAAATGTTTAATCCTGAATAAGAGTTAAGGACCGTATCCACCAAATGTTTCGATGAACTGAAAGAGGACTAATATGCACTCATGCTGCATCTGAAGGCGCAGTAAAATTTATCCCATCAAAACTACCAATCTTCTAAAGCTATCCATAATCATCAAAATGTATATTCAAAATGATTTCAACGGCTGAGCTAATTTAAACTTCAACGAGAAATAGAAAATCTTTTCATCATAACAGGGGAAATTTGGAGGTTGAAATTGATTGATTTTATTTGATTATAACAACTCGTGAAAACATTTAACATATTTATGAGGGTTTCTGATGCGTCGAAGAAGTAAGCAAGAACTCGAAAAACTCGGGGCGTTTTTATCAGGAAATCCACCTAAGGAAAATGTGATTTTAATATAATCGAAGTGGAAAGAACTACATAACAGGCGTAGCAAGTATTGAAATGTCAGGCATTGTAAGAAGATGATGGGAATTTGCCAAATATTGTGTTATAAGGATACAGACAACTTTATTTATCATGCCAAAGAATGTCGATAAATTTTCATTTTTGTTTGCCGGAAGACAGTTAGCGCTACCTTAAAGAGTCGTGAGTCAATTTTTGAACAATTCAAAACTAAAAAATTCTTAACAAAAAGTCAAAAAGTTAGAGTTCCCGTAACTGATGAAAAGCTTGTAGAGTGGATGGATTCGATGGAATCAAAAGGTATTCTTAATGTTTTTAAATTTTAAGGTGCATTGTTCAAAAACTCGTGGATTTTTATCCAAATTTAAGAAAAGGCATGGATTTCGGATGCGGAAATTACATGGGAAATGTGAACTGGCAAAAGTGTCGACAATGAAGGGTTTCTCAAAGAATTTCAAGAGGTTTCAAAGTCATATACCTGCGATCAGATTTATAACCTGGATGAAACTGGGATTTTTTACAAGCTTGTTCCACCCATAAGTATCTGCAAAACTCCGTTCGGTGATACAAGAACTTCAAAGATAAAGTATCTGTGATGTTATGCGCAGATATGTCTGAAAATCATAAATTAAAGCCTTTATGATTGGAAAAATAAAAATGCCAAGGTGTTTCAAAAAAATATGATTATCGATGTTCTTTTCCGTATTAAAGTTCTGAAAGAGTAAAGCGAAATTGAAAAGGATCTTCTTGAGAACGTTGAAAACGAAGAGAATGTCGTCTTTATTACATCTACTACAAGATTTAAAGCAAATATTCGAAAATTTTGTTTTTGTAAAAAATCAAATTTAGTTTTTTCATCGACGAGAAGTTTCCCAATAACTATTTTAAAATTATTGATTAAATTCTGAAATTTTCCATTTCAAATTTGCCGCAAAAAATGCTGGAACCAAAAATGGCAAATTTGGGAAAGTTTACTTTTTTTGGACATTTGAAAGTCGATTTATGCTAAAGTTTAAAAAACACATCTGTTGATCAAACAAAAGTCCCAATAAAATGAAATCTTCTCCCGCATAATCAACCTCTTTAAAGTTCCTACAAAGCCTGAACATGTTAGTCAGTCAATTACTTGACCTCACTAACGAGGAAGCACGCTATTTCTTACATAAAAAAGATCATCTTTCTTACAAAGTCCAGTCCAACATATTATATAATAAAAAAATATATTTATATTTAATAAATAAATACTGATTTAAAATTGTTATCACTGGACAACCAAATTCGAAAATGTCAAATGAAGATGATACTGAATTGAGAGATTTGGTATTACAAAACCTTAACTCCAACGGAATCCTTGGTAGTGTGAAAGTAATGGTATCTACATTACTATTAGGCCAAAATTCGTGCAAGCATTTTTCTACTGCTTGAAAACCAGGGAATTTTCCAGGTTTTCTTCCTTATTATATCAATCAGAAAGGAGCAAGTCGTAATAAAGTCGCCGAATTTGTTCAAAGTGAGGACGGCCTGTTGGCTTTCAGTATTATCGTCGATTTCTTGAATTTCTTTAAACTTGAGAAAACTGAGTCTGTTTTTCTACCGGAATGCTCGATTGTACTTTCTGCCTTATTTTCAGCAAAGATGTTCGATGACCCGAAAAGAGATCATTGAAGCTCTTAAACTAGATGACCCAGATTCTTCAGGGGTCCCCATCCTACTGCAGCTGGTTAGCAGCTCTATGCATCCTCCCTGTCGTTCCGAGTCAGTCAAAACCTTAGAACAGTGTGACAAGGAAGATTTTTTTGAAAATGAGAAAACAAGACTGGAGAAGAAAAATATTGTGGATGCCCTGTTAAAGTCATCGTCTTCTCAGAGTGATCTGTACGAGGTTGTCCATGTAAATTTAAGTTAGAATGCTGATTCAATTGACGACGTGTCTGCTTCAAAGATAAGTGAATCTGAATGTGACATCATTGAGGATGCTGAACCCATCTGTGATGTTTAGTGATGATGTTGAACCCTTAATTACATTAAATAATCGAATATTTTAAAGACTTTGTGTTACTTGGTTTAGCTCACTTTTTCAATCAAACATACCGAGGACACTTCATTCATGGTCTCAATAATATCCTTCTATTGATTGTACACGTGCTTTATAAGTCTCGACTTAATCAAAAAGTTAAGAGACTAAGAAAATAGGAAATATCTGTAGAAAAGGATAAAACGTTTTCTACCATTTTGACTAATAGTTACCACTAAGGTAAAGAACCAATGTCAAAATCACCCAGAGTTGTGACCAGACTATTAGTATCTTGGTGTACCCGACACTTCTTCGATACTTTATACATATAATGTCTTCATTATCTGTCATTTCATTCATTAGAAGGAGGGCAAGGGTTTATTTAATTTATTAACTCGGGAAAAAGGAAAAGAAGTGATCTCGATGTCCACACGAACTTCCATTGGAGAAAAGTTTGTGTCGCCTTTGCCAAGGTAATCATACTTCTTTACAAGATTATATGAACAGAATCTGACAATCGATTTATCTACTCTTGTCCTGGTTCGTCTTCGATTTCTGATTCTCACCAGAGATGTCTGATCTCTTGAAGCTAGAGTTTTTGGTTGTTACTTTTATGCTAGTTACCGGTTTCCTATATTTGAGAAGGTTTTTATTTATTTAGGTGGTGACGTCCCTCTATTGCTCATATGCTTAATACAACACTGGAAAACTTTTATTTACGACATTTAACTTCAGAGGAATTTTCTCTTCACTACTAAGAAAACAGTTGTCCGAGGACCGCAGTCGTTATGGAGTTTTAGTCTCTTGTCTCCAAAAGACCAAGCTAAACAAATATTTGGATAAACTAGTTGGACGATGCATGGTAATTTTACTTAAATCATAATGGTTTTGCAACCCATAAACCTCATGTCAACTAAAGTCACAAGTGTTGGAGAGTTAGTGGGAGGATATAAATATTACAACTAATGATGAGAAAAATGCCTCTGACTATGTTAACACGTATGCAATGGATATGGCAATGAAATGTCCTGTAGAAATTGAAAATTTTTATTCAAATCTTCCCGTTGCCATACGTGCTTCCCCCAAGACTGGAACGCAAAAGTATGAATACGTCGTAGAGACGAAAATTTCATTAAAGCTCATAGTAGAGGAATGATGAGCTTGATTGGTAATGCTTTGAGTGACTCTCTGTGCAGCAGGACATTCAACATGTAACCACTTGGATGGGACAAAGGAAAAAAATTCTCATTTACAATCAGAATGATTATATTATCTGTTTACATATTCTCAAATCAATTTATTTCATAATTGAACACCGAGATTCTACCAAAAGATCGATGGACGTCAATCTAAAACGGAATTAAAACCATTGTACGGTCATTGTTACATGAGAACGTCACCATCGGCTCGTTTATATGACAAACATATTGCTATTTCATCGAGAACACAAAAAACTTAAGACTACGCATATAGAATACAAGATATGTAAAAGAAGACAGTAATAAAATAAAAAGAAATCCTATCTCCATTAAAGAGAGGAGTAGAAATGTTTTCTGAAAGCTTCGTTTCCTGGAGAAGGCAGATATCTACTCTGTTCCTCTCCAAGAATAAGGAAAGTTCGGCAATCTTTCCTCTGATCTTGTTTATGTTTACGCTCTAGATTGTTAACTTCTTTGGGCCTGGATTTTGTTCCACGTCTCCTGAGGTCAACAGTCTCAATCGATAAAATGTTCCAACATTGAGAGAATGCCGTCCAGAGAGATGAGATGATCGAAAAAAATTTCGACTACTTTAAATCCCTTTTAAGAAATGATAATAAAGAGATACATCAGTTGTCGGAGATCCGAGATGTTTAGACATTCCAATAAACTGAATAACGGAAAGAGTCCAGGTATTAACGATGTTAACTATAATATTCACCCTCCTCACTTACCCATCCTCCTAGGAAGGAACCAAAGAAAGAACGTCTGTTTTTGTCAACCAAACCCCCTTTTGGCTGAACGCGAGTTCGAATAAGAAAGATGGTATTTTCAGCGAAGGTCAATTCTGCGAGACGACGAGTCCTTCTGGTATAACACAGTTACTGAAAATGATCCTCTTACCTCCTCCTGACCAATTCCACTGGGGATGACTACCATTATGAAAACTCTTCCTCTAAAAAATAAAGTGATGTCTGGGACAGTAGGACGTGTGATGAAAATTGAAGAAGGCAGATCTACTTCTCCACCTCTCTTCGGAATCATGAAGGACCGAAGAAAATAAATAATCTTAATGTTCTATTTACCTTTCAATCCAACGACCCATCATGAGCCTAATACATTTCCAATAAATATTTTTTGAACAAATGGTGAGTAAATATCATTTATTATTTCATTAAGGTTAATAAGTCGTTATGCTTGTCCTCGTTTCTATACAAAAATTTGTTAGCCAAGTTTTAATGGTAAATATTTCATATCAAGTTATTAACTATTGTTTTTGACAAAAATACTTGAGTATTTTGATCATCTTAATTCACAAGTTTATTTCAACTAGACCTCACGTTTCTCAAACTCAAAAATTATGTACAGGAAAGCGATGAAAACTAAAGAAACAAAGTCCATTTCTGTTCTTAAAGATATATGATAATAATATACAAAAGACATTTTTGCAAAACTAATAAAGTAAAAATCCTCAATAATTTTAGACAATCGCTTTTACTGCTTTTTTGCTAAAAGGGAGGATTTCTTAATAAGATTCTAGGTAGGTCAAGTGATTGCTATCCAAGTAGTAGTGATTGAGGAACAATTGCACTTATAGTCACCAAACTGTAAATATTAAGTATTTTTAATGGAAAACAATTTATTAACAAAAAATTAAAATAATTAAGCCTTTGCAAATTGAAATTGGTAAGCCACCCTTCAAAAATACGTAGAGGTGTGAAGAAATTCAAACGGTTCTCTTTAATGCAAAACTTGCACTGGGCGCCACCACGACAACAGTTGAACCGCATGCCGCCACAATAAAATTTGAACTTCTTTAATAAAAAATAAAAATTACATATACTTTTCCACGTAATTCGGCAATCCCGACTCGTTACCTTAGCCAGAACGATTCGCGGGGTTTTTTTTCGGCTCGCTAGTTTCCCTCCTATTTCTTTCAGAAAACCCGCAGTGAGGGATCCTAAGGCTCCCGACGTTTCTATGGCCACTGGTGTAAATCAGTCTCCAATGGCCGAGTACTTTAGATCTTGACCGATTTAGCTGCATTGGCCGAATATCCAGGTTTCTGATTGATCTCAGAAGAAGCGAAGTGGAGAAAGTATCCACACAGGTTAAATCTCAGACCAATTATCTTCCGTGTGAATGTGGGAAAAGAGTCATTCCGTCTGGCTTCTTGCAATCTCTACGATCCAGTCCAACAAGCTCCAGTTGAGCTGGGAAGCCTGTACCTCGAGGGTTCGCCTGAATGACATTATTCAATGCGGCATTAATAGGTAAGCGACCTTTTGAAGTCCAGGCCGTCACGGGAATGCGCTGTCGTCTTGTACAATCAACTTCTAAAACCGACGGTAGAGTTTGCTTGTGCCTCATGGGCCTATGGAGCTTCAATATCCAATTCATACAAGATCAACTCCCTAGTAGGCAAACTTGCATGTCAACAAATCTACCCCCGATCTTTTCCCCCAATGCTTGACCACGCCGCAATCAAAAATAACGGCTCCGGCTTCATCGGTCTGTGTGATCAAGAAACAAGTCGTTTCTTCCATTCAAGGCTAGAAGCCTCAAATACACGTAATTTGAGGAAAAACCCACCCCTCTTCAAACTCTAGTGAAAGATGATCGTCGTCTATACAGGAAAGCCGTGGGTACTCTGGAGGAACATAGTAAAACCTCTCGATCCTGTTGAGGCGTACCAGGATCACTTAATTAGTTGGTTTACTCCTTCTTTCTTGGTGTTATCTTTTCGGGGTTATTAAATAAATAATAGAAACTGAAAATATTTTGATAAATTACTGCGGTTTTCATGGCTTAAATTATTATATTTGTGATTGCCTAGTGAAGATTACCACTCTTCCGCCGAAGAATATAGAGAAGATGTGATGAAAATAAAAGAGGGCGGACCTACTTCTTCACTTCTCTTCGGAAGTCTTCAATAGACTATCGGAGGATGGATTTGGTCGGCACAAGCAGACGTTCTTAATAATTTTTAATATAATTTAATATTTTTTTGATAATCAATAGTGATTAGTACGGTTACCATTGAAAATGGCGTACTATCTTTGATTATCATCGATCTCTCAATATTTGTAGGCATTATTATGCTCATTTACTTTTAATCTTGCAATTTAGAATAATGGTTTATCCATAATGCGCTCAATAATGAATCTGAAAGCCACTATAGCATGAGCACGATTTTAATCACTATAAATGTAAATTCTTCACAAGAATCTCTCAAAACCACTAATGACTAGATTTATGAAACCCACAAGCAGAACTAGAAAATTTAGTTTACTTAGATCTTGGATATCAATTTTTAGAAATTCAAGGTGATTTAGTGACTTGAAATATAATTTATAATTATAAATTTGGAGTCAACAGTCGGTAAAATTAATATGTTATTTTATATTCTATAAATTATATAAATTAATAATATATTATATCACTAATCATAAATAAAATAAATTTGAACTTTTACAGGCCTTGAATGGACTCTAATAATGAAACTTGGGATAGAGAAAGTGTGCTGGATCCTTCATGGGAGAGACAGCAAATAAGGGTAATCTCGATTATATTCATCCAGGCTTTCACTGAGTGGTGCAATTCTCATTTGAAGAAAGTAGATATGAAAGTTGAGGCTTTTGATAAGGATTTTATGGACGGCCTTCTACTGATAAAATTACTTGAAGTCATTTCGAATGAAAGTCTTCCGAGACCAGAGACCAAGACTATGAGATTCCACAAAATTGCAAATTTAAATATAGCATTGAATTTTATTGAAACCAAAGGCGTCAGACTCGCATCGATCGGCGCAGAAGGTTGAGTTTATTATTCCACCGCAGAAATCGTGGATGGAAACATAAAAATGACTCTGGGTATGATCTGGACCATAATTCTGCGATTTGCCATCCAAAATATCCACATTGAAGGTATTTCCACCTCATACTTTAGAACGGTCCGCCAAGGAGGGACTTTTGTTATGGACTCAGCGGAAGACCGCAGGCTACCGAGGAGTCGACATCCAGAACTTCCACACGAGGCTTATCTCTCTCCTTTATTCCTAGTTTTAAGGACGGAATGGCCTTTGGAGCTCTAATCCACCGTCACAGACCAGATTTGATAGATATACAAAAATATGATGTTTGATTTGATTATATGTTAGAGAATGTATCCCAGAAATAACCTCAACGACGCCTTTGCCGTGGCTGAGAAACACCTGGACATCCCAAAGATGCTGGACACTGAAGGTTGGTTTTATTCTGTTATGAGATCTTCTCCAACCTGGAATGGCTGACGAATTATCAGTCATGGCTTACGTTTCCACTTTCTACCACCGTTTTACTTCAGACCAGAAGGTCGGAGACATTTTTACGGTAGGCGGTGAAAGCTGCGGAGACTATATGTCAGGCTTTGAAGGTGAACCAGGAAAGCGAAAATTTGATGGAAAACTACGAAGGTCTGAGCACAAGGGTTTATTTGCCGGTTCATTGAAGTTATTGGAATGGATTAAATCGACTGTAAAATGGCTGAACAGTCGCCCTGTGGAAAATTCGTTGAACAATGCTTATAAAATACTAAATGCTTACCACAACTATGGACTCACTGAGAAACCATCTTACTATGGAGAGAAGATCGAGTTGGAGAATATCTATAACTGCCTGCAAACACGACTTAAACTTTCAGGAAGGCCTTGCTTTATTCCAAGGAAGGACAGCTTATCTCGGTTTTCTTCTTCAGAAATTATAGGATATCGAAAGGGAGTGGGCCAAACTGGACATTGCTGAGGAAGGCTTCGAAGAGTGGATATTCAAGCTTATAGAAACGTAGTGATCATATAAATATTTAGACTGCGATTCTTCTCCCAGTTATTAAACAAGTTTTACAAACGTTGTGCCTCATACGAAAACTGGCTGAACGAAAAGAAGTCGGAGCTCCCCGCAATAAACCCAAATTCAGTAAAATTGGGCGATATTAAGGTATATTTTGGTTTGCAACCGCAGCCGATGCTTAATATGGCGTTCACGGTCAGAGACGACCTTTCCATTGAGGATCCCGAGAATGATTCATTTTCTGATATTTCCGAAATTGCTGCATTTTTTCGGTTGATAGCAAATCATTATTAGCAGAAAGCAGAACTATTACGATGTGGACAACATTAATAAGCGGGAGAAGGAATTGGTTGATAAACATGCAGATCTGTCTAGCACTTGTCTTGGTATTATTAATAGGATCGAGGTTTCCCCCGTTGTAACTGCTTGCAGAAATATCGTGCTGTTTTGGAGAAAGTTGATACTATACAGCTTGAATATGCTGTCAGAGTCACGGTTGATTGCCTTCAACAGTTTTGTAGGCCTTCAAGAAATGGTTGGATTCCGTAAATGATGATTTCGAGAACATTAACATTATAAACTGCGAATCCGACGCTAATCAAATGATTGTTTCAAATAAAGAATTCGCGGAAACTCTACCTTCGGCTGAAGCCAGACTTGAGCAGATCCGCTTGTTGGCCACTGAAATTGGGCGATGCTGTGAGGGTACCGACCTCCCCAAACAGAAGGAGACTGTTTACTCTGTTGTGAGTATTGATGTACCCCATTTTTTGACATATTAGTCCGTCATGGCGGCATGGAATAAGATGAATAAGATGAGAGTAGTGAGGCTGAAAGAACTCGAGGATGAGGCCAAAAATCAAAGACATGTTTGTTATGTGGTGACTCTAAGATCAATGTCGTTAAGGAGAACTTTAGAAACTCGTCGATAGAGGCCAATAATTGGATCAGAAAGATGGCGAAGGATATCAAGGAGATTCAGTCAATCAATTCGGAGACCTTGGAAGCAGAATTGGAGTATCTAGTCAAATGCGAGGTCAAAGTAGCCGAATTTGAACCCACCCTTGCACTCCTCGAAGCTAAATACCAGAAGGTGGTGGATGCGAAGGTGTTTGACACTCGAAATCTTGGCTACAGCGTCCAGAAACTGAAGATTGACTATGAAAAACTGCGGTCTTATATATCCTCGGTCTACATTGAAGTAGAACAACAGAAATTGGCTCGAATGGAGTCGACGGGGATATCACAGGAGAACATTTCGAATTACCAGACGTCATTTGCTCACTTTGACAAGGATAATGACCACAAATTGGACCCGGAGGAATTCAGAAACTGTCTCGTATCTCTGGGTTATGATTCTGCGACTGTTGAAAACGTAAGATTGGGGATTTACTTTAAGGACGAGGCGTTTTATGAACTGATGAAGCGACTTGACAAAAATAACACAGGATCGATCACTTTTACCGCGTATCTTGAATTTATGAATGAGATAAACGAGTCCCATGAAACCGTGGGAAACATAACCAGTTGTTTCCGTATTTTGGCCAATGGAAAGGTACGGTTCCTCGTAAAATATAGCCTTATATCACCTCACAATTACTCCGTGATAACCTGGAACATGAATTTGCTGAGTACTGCATAAGGAATATGCAACCTTACTCACAACCGACAATGGAAGCTAACCCGTTGGATTATGTTTCTTTTTCGTTTTCCCTATTTGGTGGATCTAGTGATATGTAACTAACAACATTTTATTTAACAAATAACATTGTTGGCTTAATTTTTTATAAGTAAATTAAACTTTTAATCGGATCGCCTAGTAACCTGCGAATAAAATGGTTGCAACAAGAATGCAACCGCAAAAAAACAAAAAAAGTAACTTCTGCTCTAAAGAAAATGAGAATTTTAAAAGTGCTCTCAAAAACACTTAGAGACCAAACTGGTGGCCTTGCCACGATTTATGAACAATTTATCTGACCAACGATGACGTATGCAAGTCCTTCGTGAGCAATGCAGATTTTACGATCCTCCTCATTGAAACAATCCGCAATCGAGGAGATTTTCAAGTCGTCCTTGATAAAGAAAATCCTTTCGGTAAAGGAGGCCATTCATTCGGATTAGAAATCTTGTTGCAGTCTTGTTAAGAAACGTCCCTTTATGGGTGGAAAATTCAGAATTTGAAAGTTTTCCTACTGTGAAACTATCGAGAAAGCTAACGATTGAGAGTTTTGTTAAAAATGAATTACCATTAGTGAAAGTGGTAATGTTTGACAGAAGCTCAATGTCTTGTTAAATTGGTTTCTCAAAAGTAGTGCGGGGTCGTACAGGAAGCCAAATTCCAATGTTACGGATGCTAAGATTTCAGACACATAACTCGTCTTTGTAAGAATCAAGCGAAGTGTTTACTGTGGTCGGACCCTCACTCTATGGCATAATGTAAAGTCAATGTGACTGAAGTACAAAAGTGTGTAAATTGTGATTTTAAAGATCACTTAGCTAATTATTGGGGTTTCTCGATGGTAATCGAAGCCAGAAAACGTAAGAGAAACGGCTTAATTCCTTATATAGACAAATGAGTTAATTTGTACTGATTACTCTGCCTAAATGTCCTCAGCTGTTTGTGTTAATTGTTGCGAGTTGGGGTTATTTTGACAGCCATGAGTTAAGGCAAACTGGTCACTGTCAAAAGAGCATCAACTCGCTACAATTAAAATGATATTAAACAAGCCATTAATATGAAGAATCTCACTCGCCATCCTGAGAGGGAATAGCCAGGCAGTCGCTATATGACCCATTTGCTCACTTTTTTCTTAAAGTCAAATATCGCCTCACAAACTTTCAATTTATTTCGCTTACTTTTCATTAAACAAGTGGGCTGTATTCTCTCTCAACAAGATATGAAATAGGAAAGTAAAAGATTATCTGAAAGATGGAATTGCAAAATTTTGGCAACTGATCTATAATCTTCGAATATCCAAAATCATAATCTTGCAACTTTTTCGAATCCAGCAAAGTGACAAATTTTATTTTATGAAAATAATAAAATATTTTGTTATTCTTTTAGCATCTACATGATATCCTTAATACCTAAAAGTGGTCTTAATTTACTAACCTCATTAAGTTTGAAAAAAAAACCAACTCAATAATTATTCTCATTTGGTCGATTCTTAGACGAATGGAATCATTGCTGAGTGGAATTGTTTTATGCTTTTCGATGAGACCCACAACATCTGGTAATATCAATTTCAGTGATGCAACAATCACTGACTCTATTAGTTAGTAATGTATGTTACTTGTATTTTTGTTTTGATTGTAGGAGTGCTGAAATAGTTCTCAGTTTTTCAAATATTCGATAGATTTGTCATATTTAAGACATTGCTTGTAATTAATGACTGAACTCATCTCGAAGAAATTTATTTCATGCTTCTTTATAATTCATGGTAGCCTTGTAAAAATGTTAGTTATTTAATTTAATTAAATGAAGATTTTTTGTTTGTTTCTTCTGTTCCTCCTCTTCCTTTTTGTTGCAGGGAGCTTTAATTGTTAGCGTGCGTCATGTGGTTCACCATCTCTGGTGGCGCAGATATAATCCTAAATTATATCCAAAAAGGACCATTAGTCAACAATCATTTAGAGGAGTTCCCCTGGATGACACATCCTTCAAGTCGAGCATGCAAAGACTGCTGAGGGAGGCCAGGATCACCTAAATGTTTTCATTCTGCCTATTACGGTGGTTTTGGTTCCAATAAAAATAAATTTAAAAATATTTATCTATTTTTACTTTACAATAATACATTCGTTCTTTCTATAAAAAGTAAAAAATCAATAATAAAAAATCCCAACCCCAATTTGGAAGATATCGCCCAAAAACGAATTTTTTAATTTTGTCTAAAAACGCGTTTGACGTGGTATGGACAAATGTCTTAGGGTGAATTAGTCTTGGTCTTTAATAAAAGTGTTATTATTATTAAGAGAGGTTTTTTATCTCTTCCATATATACATTAAGTCTCCTCTCCGAGATCATACTCGATCTCGACACGTCAGACAGTAGAATGTCGTGTGCGTATATCAGAAATCTCGTAGTTGGTGACCTCGAAGACAGGAAACCGGCCATTATAACATTAAATAATAGAGGGCTCGAAATTGATCCTTGTGGAACTCCTCTCTTTAATAATATCATATTTTTAAAAAATCGTTCGCATTTAACATGGGAGTTTCTTCCTTCTAGGTAAACTTTCACCAAATTCACTTGTTCCTTCGGGCTTCCCGTCCGAGATAACTGCCAGATTATGGCTCTGTGGTTAACACTGTCAAATGCTTTTGAAATGTCGAGACATATGACATTCAGAAACATTTTGATTAATGTGTATATGGAAGAGATAAAGGACTAGTGCGGTCTCCAATTATTAAAACTGTCAGAAGAAAAATCTAAGTTTTTCGGTCTAAATGGAAAAGGAAATCAGCAAGGGTTCCTATGCGGAATCAATACTGAGATCCCTGAAATATCCGAAGTATCTCGGAACAGCTCAATACTGAGATCCCTGAAGTATCTGAAGTATCTCGGAACAGCTCAATACTGAGATTGAAGTATCGGAACATTGAGATAACTGGATTACATTGTGATTCTAAACTCTGAAGGAAAAAAGCACACCATGCGATCTTGTGTATGAGGAAATTGAGACTCGAAACGGATATGTTTTTATTTATTTATTTTCACGTACGATCATTCCACCACTCCTCTATGGACTAGAAGGATGGTTTTACACTGGATATAAGGAGCGTTTTATCTTGCTTCTTGAAAATCGAGGAGAGCAGGGATCAAGATTGCCCTGCGCAAAAGCTCGACAAAAAGTTAGATGAAGATTTTTTATTAATGTCGATCAGAGATGCAGCAGAGAAAAGGATGGCAAACTTCCTAAAATGAAATGTCATCATTGACTCGTATGTCGCAGCACAGAATAAACCATAAGAGGTGTCTGAGGGTGCAAAGGAGAGTCCAATCTATGGCAGGACTTGTGGTGAGAACAGCCTCTTTAATTTCCTTTGTTAATAAAGTTTGTTAATGTTAAATAGCAGTTTTTGAAGTTTTGCGAGCACCAATTAGTTATGAGGTCAACCATTCCAAAGTATTTGTAAATAGCTTGGAATCGATGGTCTTGAATTTAGTAAAGGATGGCTACACAGATTTGTTTCCCAACCTGGGATCCGCGAAATATTCTAGGGTTCCGAGATGTTCAAAAATTTTTTTAATTATTTTTCCAAAAAAATAATTTTTCAAAACGAATTAATTTAATGGAGTCTTTTGTCTAAATGGAGTCTTATGACAGTGCATATCTTAAGTTCGATCGTATCGACTTGAAAGCTTAAGGGGCCTGATTCTATCATCACATCAGTTTACGGCATTAAAATTAATCACTTCAAAAGTCATTTCAGAAATGTGAACTCTAAGGTCGAACAAATCTAACAAGCCATCCTCCCATTGTCCAATTTCCATTTTATGTTCCCTCTTTAGATTGAACGAATCTAAAACATTATTCTATTATCAAAATTTCAGCCTGGCTTTCGGACCAATCGTTTTACTTCTATATTTCTGAAAGATTCAATAATGCAACATCAAAGATCTGTTTTGGAATTAGTCGAAAAAAGTTCGACTCTTTCAAGGAAAACAGTTTAAAAACGCATTTTACATTTTCCTGAATATAAAACTTTATAAACTTCCTGAGCAGAAGACGAGGCCAAGTAATAAGTAAAGGCATTCAATCAAAGACATGTTTTTTTTGTAAACAGATTCGGCAAGAGGATTACTTTTATATTTTTTCCGATTCAGAAATCCAATTTTCGGAATATCAAATACTTCCAATTTACATATACTAACTCTCTAAAGACGTTTTCCGGTTCCATCATGATCTAAGCAAACATACAGAGAGTATGAGCTATCTTGGGATGAACACCGATTGAAGATAGAGTCTATTTGGAGAGAGGCTGATCACCCAATATCCATGGCTTTCTCTTAATATAATTTTGATTATTGGTTCATACTTTTTATTGGAGACACTCTTGTTCGCTTACTGGTAGACTGAGTTTTTTATTCATTTTTTATGCAACCAAATAGTCGGAAATTATTGTAAAAATTTTGTTTCGGAATTTCGAGATAAACCATTATTGTGAGTAATTAGTTTTTAATCAAATGTGTGTTTATCAAATTGTTCAGGTGACAGCAATCTAATAACTACGACAAGATTTAGATTTATAAGCATCATTATTTCTGATTTTTGTTCATGTCAGCAAAGAAAACAGTTTTAAGCGAAAAATTTCAACCAAAAGCTAAAAATCGGCAAAATAGCACCTTCAAGTCATGTTTACAGAGCAAGGGACTTGTTTCTGGGCACTCCATTTCTACGAGAACCATGGAACACTGTCTGGGGATGTCCCAGAAACCAGCTAAAACCACAGACGTGGAAGTGTATAAAAGTTCAAGAATTCAAGAAAAATCAGAAATGAAAGAACTCAACAGTCGTCTTGCCCACTATATTGAAAAGTCGAGATACAACGAGGCCGAGAATAAGAAAATCAGTCAGGAATTGGACAAAATGAAAGAAAAAATTGGTAGAGAAGAGAGTCAAATCAAAGAAATGTACATTGCCGAACTTAATCAACTGAAATTGTTGATTGCTGTGGCTGAAGAAGAAAAAAATAGAGAGATACAGAAAAATAAGGCAGAAGGCAACAATTTAGCTGAAATGCATAAAACGTGTGACCTCACTAAATTAGTAGTAGATAAGATAAATAATTTGCGATTATAATTAATTACACAATTTATTATTAGATATGAGGACCTCATGGATGCCGAAAAAACACTCAGAAATCAAATTGAAAATCAAAACGTCAAGATCTCAAAGTTTGAGAAAGAAATATCCCTTCTGAGATTTCAGAACAAGAGTTCAATAGAAGAAAAAAAGAAATTCAAAACTATTTTTGACAAACTAAGGACAGATTTGATTCGCGTAAAATCAGTTCTGTTTTTGCTAAAATTATAGGAACTTTCCAATGAGACCTTAAACAAAATTGATCTCCAAAATAAATATCACTCCATCAAAGAAGAAATCGAATTTCTGAAAGATTTTTACTTAAAAGTACAGGAATTGACTTTTTAGGAAAATAAACAAATTAACGAAGCAATAAAGCACAATCCAATTGGAGAATGCCGCGAGTGGTGGTCCAACGAGTTCTCAAACTGCATCACGGAAATTCAGTCTGAATACGAAAACCGCCTGTCTCGGATCAGGGATGAAATGGAATCCCTATATAACTTAACTGTCCGGATCTAAGCTTTATTTTAAGATCCAAGATGTCCAGTATGGAAAAAATGTGGATATACTAGAATCTAGTCATATTAAAGAACAGTTCCACTCCATGAATTCCTGTAATGTGGATCTTAAGGACAAAATCGGGCAAAGAGACCAAGAAGTTTATAATCTAATGACTCATAGAATGCGATGCTTAAAGTGAAGAATAATGAGCTAATGGAGGACATCAATCAAATCAGATGTGACTTTGAGAAAATGTTGATAGAAAAAAGTATGGAAACAGAAGAAATGAGAAGAATGATGGAGCAGACCCTTTCTCAGTTACAAACTATAACTGACGACAACATGTCCCTTAAAATGGAAATTCTTGCCTACCGAAGACTAATAGAACACGAGGAGAACTGGTCATCAAATTGTAGTGAAAATGACAAACATATGAGATTAGACTATAAAATTAGTAATTTTTATTTAAATTTTGCAGAAGAACCAACCCCCACAAGGCGATCGACCTACCAGAAAAGCAGTAAGGGGTCGATTGCAATAAGTTCGTGCGATGTTGAGGGATCTTACATTGTCATTGAAAATTTAAATCCAATGAGAGTTTTGCTTACGGTAATCAATAAGGACGAAAATTTTGATGGATGGAGAATCTTTCAAAGCGTTGATGGACGGGAAGAGAGCAACTACACTTTCAAAGGCTATATTCTTAAGGCCGGAACTAAAGTGAGGATCGTGAGAAGGGATCACTCCAAATAACCCGAATGACATAGTCTGGCACAACCGAAATCACTTGTCTGTTGGAGACAAAGTTGTGACGACTCTAGTCAATAATTTCGGAGAGGTCATTTTTCTAGTATATTTGTAGGAGAGAGCAACTTACGTTCTAAAAACATTATAACTTATTAGCAAATTTATTACTAATTTATATTTAATTTCTACTAAAATAATAAAATTTAAATTCTGATCACATTGAAAATTTCTTAAGTGCATAAATGTTCTCTGCTCTTCATGACTGTGACCTTTATTTATCAGAGTCGTGCGCTATGTTTGCACGAAAACTAATTCCTATAAGATTCCTCACTATTATTTGTCACATTATTGAGTTTCTTTATAGTGGTTTCGTCTGGATTATAATAGCAGTTATTTCATCGAATTACAAGCTGCTTGAATGTAAATGATTTCGCTAATTTGTAGTATTACTTATGGATTTACTCGTTGTTGGTATTCTCAAGCTTCTATTTCGCCGAACCAGGCCTTGTCCTCCAGCAAAAATTGACTTACTGGTCGACAAGTATTCCTACCCTTCTGGACATGCATCGAGAATATCCATTCTTGCGTCGTACTTTGTTTTGTTCAACAAAAATTACATTTACTACGTCATATCATTTATGTTCTCTCTAACCAGAGTAATCGATAGAAGGCATTATCTCTTTGATGTCGTAATTGGCTTTATTATTGGAATTGTTGAATTTGAAATTTTTCATAAATTTGGTCTAAATTTTATCTTTTAAACTGATTTTTTCAATAAAATTTTTTAATTTTTTCCACTTAACGAAGGCACATTGATATCTCTTAAAGACTCAATTTTCATTAAGGACTCACCCGCTTTAGGTGTGAGGATCATCTCTTAATAAAGAGAAGTTTGGAATCTCTGTTTTCTCCCCCACCCAAGGTAACGATATCATTTATTTAATCAAGCAAACTAGCTTCAAACCTCAGAAGAGCACATTAAAAGCAGACTTTTCAACATTTCGTTCAACTCCAGCAGCTGTAGAAAAAGAATTAACCTCTTTCATTTTTGAGAAAATATTTTAATGGAAATGTTGCTCTCTTATTTCAAATTTATTTAAGATTAAAATTCAACTAATTTTTAACAAAGTTTTTTTTGTCGATTTCACAATCCATTAAAGAACACCAAAGTTGTTGACAACCCTACATTTGGAGTCATAATTAGCTGAGTCAAAACTTTCCTTACATCTATGTACTGGCTAAGTGTTGCCTGTTCCTTCACCCCTTTACACACTCTTTCATTTCGATCGATTGTCAATGATCTCTCAAAATAGTTTTCGAATAATCTGTTCACACTCGCTAATAGTCGGTCATGATGATTCTTAATCTCCCTACCAAATCATCGACCAGTGAAACGGAGTATACAGAAGCTTGACCGCCAGAAAAAACACAAGTATCTGAAACCCAAATGAAACAGAGATTACAATAAAATCATGTGTGAAGATAAATTTGAGAGACTTCTTAAAAATATGAATCAACACCGACGAGCATGTCTAATCGTTAGAACATCTAAAGGAAGTGGTGGATAAATTGATACCTTCCTGATTGGGAACACTGACACGCATCTTCCTTCCCTCGTGTGGTGACACATCATTGGAACCACCCTACTCAGAAGACGCACAATGCCTGGCCGATATTCAAAAGGATTTATCTATCCATTCCACAGAAAGACAACTGGCAACGAGTTCTGGAATCGACTTCAGCTACCCGGACAACGCTATCATTGTGGTTGGGTGAGGGTTCTGCGGGATGAAGTGATTAGTAAATTTAATTTATTGAATTAGAAAACCACCGTCAAAGTCAAAACGAAAAAATTCAGGTGATACCGGCCTCCCTCACCAGTCTTTCCAACATATTTACAATAAGGACTGAGTTCACACGATTCTTATATTTCCCAGAAAAGGCTTCATGAAGTTAATCTACCTCATACAAACCGTTACTACCTTTTCAACTTGGGTTAAGAAGACTTCAATGGTAAATTTGAGGATCTTCTGTGTTTTGTTTTAGGGATATTTATTAAAAATTAAAAAAACCCCAAAACCACAAGATTTATTAAAAAAATTTAAAAACCTCAAGACCTATTATTTAAAAAACCCCAAAACCACAAGAAAGAAAGTATTATGTCGCGAGCGCGGAGCGCACATATCGTATTTTTTTTTTAAATTATATATATTTCTAATCTCTCGATTATTTGGATTTTTTAAAATAATTAATTATAATATTTATAATTTTTTATACGGATAACCTTGACGAGTGACGCCGTCATCAGTGGACTCTCACTGCGGGACTGGATTGTCTAGAAAGGACCCACACACAAGAAAAAGAAAATAGAAGTGAAGATCATTCCTTGGTTCTAAAGTTAAAATAGAAGTGAAGATCATTCCTTGGTTAGTTAAAATTAACTGTTCTTTATTTAAATAAATTGTGTGTCCTGCCTATGAGGAGCTAATACCACGGCTCCGTGAAAAAGGCTGTTATTATTATACCGTAATCAAATAAATTAACTACATGCATCATCTTCGTGATATGTTCAGTGAATGATTCTAAATGCTACATTAAAGACGTCTCTGTTTATAACCAAATTAAAAATATTCTTGAAGGTATATTGAGATATTCAGTTTCTCTCAGAAGAACAGCGGCCGAAGGCGGCATAGGTATGAATTAGAATGTTTCCGGAGAATAACTCGAGTTCACATTTAAATCTCCTATCCGTAGTGAAAAGGGTGAACTTAAGCTTGGATACAGACACAGACAGCAAATTCACGGATAGTCAGTCACACATTTAGTTGGGGTGTGACTGAACCACCATCACAGCCCTGGAATGAGATTTGTCCCTTGCAGTGATAATCAGATCGTCCGCGTGAGATAAAAACATAGTGTCCTGATCTTTGGTAGTAGGTAAATCGTGTAGAAAAAGTTAAATAGGAGAATAAAAAGAGGAACCTTGTGGGACCCTATTTGGTAGTAGTTTTGATTTTGAAGTAATTTTTCCAA
Source organism: Dicyema japonicum (assembly GCA_011109175.1). Classification (NCBI taxonomy): domain Eukaryota; kingdom Metazoa; phylum Dicyemida; class Rhombozoa; family Dicyemidae; genus Dicyema; species Dicyema japonicum. The sequence continues at coordinate 333,149 of RDEW01000046.1, read as the reverse complement.
TCCGGACTCTTCCACACCAACCAGTTAAGAAATTTCTAGTCATAGTATGATGTTCGGATGTAAATTTGAATTAAAGATCTTTTTTGTGAGGTGTGTCCTCAAAACAGAGTTGAAGGGTTTCTGTATATCGATAGACACCAGAGTCATCAGTAAATTTATCTTCGTGTTAAAGCAGTCTCTGATGAACTGGGTGACAGATCCCAAAGAGTCATTGTGGAACGGCCTGCTCTGAAGCCATATTGAAATTTGGGCAATTATAGAACAGGGAAGATTAAAATAATGAAGCTTCTCCAACACTTTTGACAAGGCGCAAGCTATGGAGACTAGGATGGAATATTTTTTGATTTTCCAGGATTGAGAATTATTGTAATCAGTAAATTCTTCCATATACATTGTATGGGAATTGATAGAATAGTTGTATAGCCACGATAACACGCTATGTCCCTGAGGTCCTGGTTGTTTGAGGTGAATAGCAACAGAAACTGTCGGGGACACAGGCACGGGTGGGGTTTAGAAATTTGATAGTCTTGTCCACATCATATGGAGTGGAGAAGGTTGTGGACCACATCGTTTGACATGCAGAGAGAGATAAATTTTTGTGGGTGATCGACACATAATAAGATTATTTGAAAGTTTCCGTATTGATTATTTGCAAGGCAATAGGGGCAACGGCTTCCACTTTGCCACCATCTTCGTTTATAGACTGTTGATACTTATCAGTGTCTTCCAAAAGGTGCCACAAGAATGTTTGTGTAATAGTCGACCAACAGCTGGCTCCACTTATGTCTGTGGTTAGCACACATTAGTAGGGAAATTCTGATTGTATTCCAGTTTTTTCAAGGCATTCCGTTTTTTGATTAGTGCCAGGATGTCCGAAGATAGTTTCTGATTATAGTTTTTATAAGACGATAGAGGGATAAACATTCTATCGAGTCTCAGGACTATTGAGGTTAATATCTGGGCTGCCTTATCAATATTAAAGTCTTCAACAGTGAAGCCCAATAAACAAATGTCCACAAACGTCCCGAAACCAACCAGTCTGCCTTCGAATAGTTCTTGAACTTGGTAGAACATCTTGGCAAACAAATAGGTATTTTGAGTCTCAACACAATTGGGTTATATTCGCTTGAAAAACAGAACGAACATCCCACGAAAGATATCCAGCAAGAAAGGGAGTACATAATGACAAGTCCGAGAAGGTTGGGCTGTTCCCTCTTCGGATTGATGTCCTAGTATGGGAATCCTGATTATTGAGAATAATAAATTTGCCGAGTATAAATAAGATGTAATCTCCGCGATTGTCGGCTGATTGTGACCGGAGCCAGATCGGATGTTTGGCATTTAAGTCTCCCCATAGTAGTAAATCCTTTATTCCATATAATCTCGATAGATTGGGGATGTAAGAAGTAGACCCACTGATGCGGGATATAGATATTATACAGTGTAAAACATCTCATAAGAAAAAAGGATACCTCAATCGAAATCTGTTCCAGATTAAAATCCCCTTCGCAAAAAAAAGATACAAATGGAGTGACATCCGTAAATGTAAATGTGTCAATAATCCTCTTCAAAAACTTTTGTCCGGTCCTTGCAAAGACACAATATGCAGGAAAACAGATTATGGATGTCGATTGAGCGGACAATCGACTTTTTTTGTCCGAGTATTTTGTTTAAGCCATTTGTTATGAATTCATTAAATGATTTAGGTGTGAGACAGTCGATCGCCCCTGTTTGAATCCAAGCTGAAACCTGGAGCCTGGAAGGGAAGGATGGATGAGTGTCGAAACCAACCTTACTAAGATTCTTGTCTAGACACACAAATCGTCACCAGTATGTAGGAACCGGGGTCCTCCTTAGTTCCCAGGCTTCAAGATTGGATGAATAATATTTGGTTTCCATATAGCAAGGATTGAGTTAAATTGATGGAATGATCGAAAATGTTATTTAGTGATAATTTTTCAACAGGATCGCTGGGATTCCGCCTGGCCTACAGGAATGCGTGTTCTTTGATTGAGAAATCTCCGATGCTACATCTCCCGGTAGGAAGTACAATGATTGATGCCCTCTTTTCGGTTTCGATTTAGTGTTTTATGAAATGTCAACTCTTTTGTAAGGTTTGTTATTTATTCACAATGCTTCACAATTTTTAGATCCATCTGGTAGTCAAGGTCTCCTTCATTCTTACTGTCTGCGTTTTTAATGTTCCGTAGTATCCTGGAAATTGAACCATTTAATGTCAGATAGTAAAAAGTCTTTTCAAAATTTAAAAACTGATAATTAATGAATTATTTATGGGATTAAATATTTTGATTAATTTAATTTATAATTTCACCAACATTTAATTGAGGAATTTTATCGGATAAAATATTCGCCTATCACTGATAATGAAATTTTCCAAAAAACCTAAGCATAATTTTGCTGTTCAATTTTTGAATTTTAGCCGAAACCATCCAAGTGTCTGATCCTGTTCGGTTTCGTCATTTGAATCATGTTGGGAAAGATCTAATTTTTGGGTCTCTTTCGGTATTCGACTCGGATCCGCAATTGATCTATGGTTAGTTTTGAATTTACTTTAGAATTACAGAAAACGAAAAAGTATCGTTAAAATAGTATTTCAGAGTCGGTCAAACACTGTTTTTCATTGAAGACTTGAATGAAACGGGTTCAAAGGATTTTTCATCAAAAAATATCTTAGATGACTCTGAAATGGTGAACTACAGAAAGAAGACATTCTGGAACATAAGAAGTTGGAGGTCAAACGACTTTCTGGGACATTCCTTGGACGATTATGGACTAAACGATAAGAACGATCTTTTCTGGGACCCTTTATATACCATGGAAGACATCACATGTGGAATATTGAGGTTCCGCTTTTGAATTATCGCTAGAGATGAAAAATTACTCAATGAAAACTCTTCTTTAGTGAGAAAAGTGATCCCTTCTGTAAATAATCTTATATATCTTAGATAACACGTGTTAAATTTGAGAGAGCAGTTTATTTTGTCCCTAATAGAAATGTGAATTTGGCAATAAGACTGCTCAAGTTAACAGAACTGCTGAAAGAGGTTGAATGGAAGTTTTCGATCTCGGATTGCAAGGCATTACTCATTTTGGAAGACTGGAACGTTTGGAAGGCTTACAAACAGATTTTCATATATAAAATAAACCAGAATTATTTATCATACATTTTATCACTCTGATACCACGAGTAGCCAAATGATCCATTGTTAGCCTTTTTCAATGACTACAAACTGAATCATTGGTATCAAAAAACAAGTTCCTATCCTTGATACATGCCCTCCGATCTCGGGCTATTATTTCCACTGGTTACCACTCCGAAGATCCGGCTGATCAACGTTTCCGTCGTCGTAAATGTTAAACAGCAAGCGGTTTTTTCGCAATAGAATCAATAAGGACTTTCTCCTAAGTTTCTCTGATAGTCTTTATGTAATCAGTTAATTTATCCCCAGTAAAGCATATTTAAAACTGCCATCCATCCAAAGTGGACCCCGCCGACATTATCGACGTTGCGTTGCCTCTCACGATTGCAACAGAGATCAACTGGAGTAGCCACCTGGTCTCACGTGTTAACTTGAGTTGTATCCATCTTGTACTTGAAAGATAAGAATCTAGCGATTGTGGTCATATGCGTTTTCTTTGTTTACAGACCCGCAAGATTACATCATTTCTTAGCGAAATATCCGATTTCTTTCCATATCAGTCAGAAACTGGTACAACACACACTCACTCTTATGGAAAAACAAAGTAAACCCCCTCTCCAATATAGTTCGACTAATATATCTCTTTGTTTGCGGGCTTCAGGTGAATTTTAGTTCTCTGACAATACAAGTCGAATATCCAAATCAATATTTTCCTGTGGTTTAATATTAACCAATCCAATATAGCAATTATAGAGAGACAATGCATATTCATTTAGGGCTTTAAACAGGTTTACAGCATTGAGCTTTGTATGCTCTTTCTCACATTTTCAGCAATAGTGTTCAAGACTTTATGTTTCATGACATTGCTATCTTTGTCCTCTAAAACACCGAGGTACCAATAGCTTTCGTGTCCATCCAGACATTTTATTCATGGATTCAAGATTGGTTGCTGACTTTTCATAACTTTTCTTGAGATCAACAACATCGAAATAATCATCAATCTCTTCCATCATTCTAACTATATTATCTTCCATCTCAGCAAGTATCTTAGATCATCGATAAATAATAAATGGTTGAATACGCCACTGACGGGTCACTCTGACAAATTGATAATTTTGGAAACTCTTGTAGTATTCTCCTTGTAGTATTCCACCCTTCAAATATACTGTCCCAATCCTCTCCATGTTTAAGTTTAAGATTACTCTCCATTTGATAGTTAGACTCTCCACGAAATTTCAATTTAAAAGCTTCGAATATTCCAATACATGACATAGAAAATCCTAATCGGCTGAATCATATGCTTTCTTAACGTCGATCCAAATTGCAAATAAATTATTCCCATATTCATCGTTTATACATTGATTGGTAAATGTTTGCTCTTTGGCGCCTTGATATCCTCTTCACTCCCAGTTGATTGTCAGAGACGAGATCAAATAATCAGTAAGTTTATTCATCATTCTTTCCTTACCCTGATTACTATTTGGACTTCAAAGTCATTAGCAGATTGTGCTAGAATATTATTATCATTCTGTAAACCACTGGGTTCCATCCACTATCAAATCAGAATGGAACTTTGTAGGATTCGAACATATTCCAAATTTTAATAACATACTAAAAAGGGGAGCGAATGCTACTATCAATACTGTTCCTAATGAACTATTCAATGCAATATTTGGTTATTTCAACGACTCACAACATTAATTCATTTAAATTTCAGTTTAAACAAACACAAAAAATCCTAGATATAATTTCTGAGTTAACATCGCATGTTCGAAATTAATTTTCGAGTTAAACTATTTGTGACGTATTACATACCAATTCAGTTGAGATTAACTGCTTTGTTATCTTTGCAAATCTTAGAAGTTTATTGTTTCTGTTTGTTTTCCCTTCTCTAATAGGGATGCGTCATGTGACCAGCCGGTCTCAGATAGTGGCCGGTACCCTGGTACCATAAGAAGGATCATTTGCTCCCCAAAACTCAACTTAAGAGGCTCCCATTACTGTAAAAACTGAATGTTTTCTTCCCTTTCTGTTAGTTCTGGACGGATTTTATGATACTGGAAAATCTCCGCGGCCATGAAATGGGCACATTTAATCATTTAACTACTAATTTTGCTAAATAACTTAAATAACCTATCACTAGCGGTTAGAAACCAGAGATTGAATCTAAATAAAATCTAAATTGTACGGATGAAGCTTTCTTGAAACAAAACTGTACCAAACTCTTCCTTTTCGTTCATTTTGTTCTCTGTGCTAGTCTTTCCTCCTCTGTTAATTCCTTGATCAGGAGTAATTACAAATCCATTATGAGTGCCGATCTGGACACCTTGCTTTCGGATGCGAATCCCCTTACGAGGACGTGAGAATAGCATGAACTCCTTAAGATGCAATAATCTCCAGAGAAGAGTAGAACGAAAGCTCACCAAAGGGGATATCCGCGCCGCCCTCGGGGTTGTTGAGTAAAATGACATTATTTTCCCTATTCGGCCTCAACATTGGATACGATTGCTAGGAAACACCTCCAAGGCCGCCAGGCCATATTTATGTTGTCCTACATAACAGTTTTCTTATGCTTGTTACTTCAGATGAGCAGTTATTAACGGAATTCGATTTTTCGAAGCTCCAGCAGAGCGGCATTGATGGTTTACTGACTGGACATGTAAAAGATCTCATCTCTGGAAGCACTGTAGAGGCGGGACAGAACTTAATCAGATCTATTAAAAATTTGGTCAACAGACTAATCAGTGGTGCCATCGACCCTTTCTCGAGGAACCTTTTCTTCAGTGCACTTTTACACGCATTAACCAAACAATGTCGGTTTTGATAGAGGCGATAGCAAGATGCCGGGTGGCGTAACAACCATGCCACGGAGCCGAAGGAGGTGTCTTGCTTGGGATTTAACATGCATAGACACCTTCTCTAATGGGAATTTAATTAAATCATCGTTGCGAGTTCCGCAGAGATCACATCGAACATATGAAAAGGAGGAAGTACCACGGCATCATGTACCGGTTCGTTTTCCAGCCGATCTCCGTTCAGACGTCTGGCTTTATTGGCCCGAGCACGTCAGATTTTATCAGGTTAATCGGTTTCATTATAATTGAAGCATTTTAATTTTCATCAATTTATAGCAATTATCTGTTGAGAACCCATAGTTAAACTGTTTATATCGTTGAAAAGACAATTGTCCTTATTGTATGGACATAATAAATATTTTAAAACTCAGCACAAATCGATATTAATCAAATTACTGATAAGTGACCCATGATAAATCTAATCAATGGAATGCACTACAATCCTTATTCGCCAATAAATTTAGTATGACTAATCGATTATACTCTTCTATTGAATGGGCAATTCAAATCGATACCGGCATGTCCAAAAATTTCCAAATTAGGCAACCTTCTTTCATATTATAAATTGAGCAATCCGTTAGCGGCGTTATAAGTAAAAATGGGTGACGAGGAAGTTGCAGCTCTTGTTGTAGACAATGGTTCAGGTATGTGCAAGGCAGGATTTGCCGGGGACGATGCTCCTCGTGCTGTCTTCCCGTCTATCGTTGGGCGTCCTCGACATCAAGTACTGTGAATAGTTGTATGTATTATAGGGCGTAATGGTTGGAATGGGGCAAAAGGATAGTTACGTTGGTGATGAGGCACAGAACAAACGGGGGATTCTTACTTTGAGTTACCCGATTGAACATGGAATCGTTACAAATTGGGATAACATGGAAAAAATTTGGCACCATACATTTTATAATGAACTGAGAGTAGCACCAGAGGAACATTCTGTTCTGTTAACTGAAGCTCCTCTTAATCCAAAGGTTGCCATTATTATACATGTTAAAGGCTAACCGAGAAAAAATGACTCAAATAATATTCGAGACTTTCAACTCTCCGGCGATGTATGTTGCTATCCAGGCTGTTCTTTCTTTATACGCTTCTGGAAGAACAACTGGAATTGTTATGGATTCTGGAGATGGCGTGTCTCATACAGTCCCCATTTATGAGGGATATGCTTTGCCACATGCAATTATTAGGCTTGATCGTGCCGGCAGAGACTTAACAGACTACCTTATGAAGGTTATAAATAAATTTGAATTATTAGATATTAACTGAAAGGGGTTATTCATTTACCACAACTGCTGAGCGTGAGATTGTCAGGGATATTAAGGAAAAGCTGTGCTATGTGGCATTAGATTTTGAGAGAGAAATGGCAACTGCTGCTTCTTCGTCAGCTCTTGAAAAGTCATATGAACTGCCAGACGGTCAAGTTATTACTGTTGGAAACGAACGATTTCGATGTCCAGAGGCCTTGCTCCAGCCTCAGTTTACAGGATCTGAATCCCATGGAGTTCATGAGGCCACATATAATTCTATAATGAAGTGTGATATTGATATTCGTAAGGATTTGTATGCTAACACTGTCCTTTCTGGTGGAACCACAATGTTCCCCGGAATCGCTGATCGTATACAGAAAGAGATTACCTCCTTAGCACCTTCTACCATGAAAATCAAGATTGTTTCCCCACCTGAAAGAAAATATTCTGTTTGGATTGGGGGATCCATTTTGGCCTCTTTGTCAACATTTCAACAAATGTGGATCAGCAAGCAGGAGTACGATGAGTCGGGACCCGGCATTGTCCATAGAAAATGCTTTTAGTTTAATTGATTATATTTTCCTAACCTTTCTTCCCTTTTAACTTTTGGTGTTATCTTCAACTATTCTGTGGTTGATGAGATGAGTATTATCTCTGTTTTCGGCTGAGGTGATTACTAAGAGTGTGAAAAATATAGGAACAGATCTTCCAACGAGAAAGCCTGGGAATCCTTAACTCCACCCAGTCGTGCCAGCCGTATTGAACCTGTCTTGTACGAAAATGGATCCGCACTTTTTCAAACTTAAACAAGAACAATGGCAATTCGAGAGAATAAACAAACTCTAAAAAATCAACGTCATACCATCCTGTTGGAAAAAATGGTTAAAGAAGTCGATCAACTTAAAAACAACGCTGCAACATGGCTATGCGACCAATGTGGACCAATCAGGGAAGCTTATTTTGCACGACAAAAATGGAAAAACAACAGGAATTGCTGCCGAACAGACAGAGTTCGTCGCATCACACGTTCTTTGTGAAAGGAGAGAAATCGGACTTCATGCCAGAAGATTGTAAACTCGAGTAGATCATCTTACCGGAGGAGGTTTCCATAACGATAAAGGTGCTCAAATTTGGTCTCTCTCCGGGACCATACAACATATCCTTAAAATTGTTAAATTTGGCCCAGCACCTTGAATCTGCTCTACGAGATTCCGGAAGTATTACAGCGACGATATTATGGAAATTGTTTAAGCCGATGATGTTGACTTTGTGTCAAGTAGCAAAGATGCACTTAGACGTCTCCTGGAGGTAGACTAGACCACTTGGATAAATAGTCTCTATTAAGGAACATCGTTGAGATCAAACGGATGAAACCACGCAATACCGAAGAAGACCATAACACTTGCTCCTTCTTGTGAGTCCGAAGGCATTGCCAGGAGAAAATTATTATCTACGCTGACCATGAAAGAACTTTAGATAGGATCCAAAGGCGTCCCTTTGCCTGTCATTCCAACTCAGGTTGTATGAGGCCTTCGTGAAACCGATCCTTAGGTATAACTCTGGAGCATGGGTAATCTCGAAAACCGACGGACAGAGGCTCGACTCCTTCATACAAATCAATTTCGATCTTTCTTGAGATTAAAGTGGCCAATGCAAGGAGTGGAGCATGTACAAAGGATGCACTCTAGACCTCTGATAGTCCTGATTTAATTTAATTTATTAACCCCGAAATACTAGAAAGAGGATAAAAGTTATCGTATAATTAAGTGATTCCGGTGTCCATACCAGTACTCTTCCTGCGGTTAGTTTCGGAGTCCTGGATTAATCCTCAAAGCGGGGAAAGTTTCTTCTCATATCTCGGGCAGGCTTCCATATATAGTTTGAGGTCCGGTTCGAGTTCATATATAATAATCTCTCCATTTTCAGCATTAATAGTTTCCTCATTGACATTATATCTTTAAAAAAATGACGATTTCGTTCTCGTTGAGCATTTGAGTTATTTCTCCTTCATTAGAAAGTTCTTCCAGTTCTTTCAGTTCTCACTTAACAGAATCTTGCATGATATCTTCATTAGCAAATTAATCAAGACATTTAATTGCCTTGTACCACCTTCCGTAAATTCACAAAAAATTCTTTTTCCAAATCAAGAGCTTCCGTATAATAAAAAATAGTAAAAAACTTTTTTCGTAACATTTTAATTCATCAATAGCTGATGAAACATTAAAAAGTTAGAATATATACAAAATACAAAATAAATTAATCCGAAATTTTTAATAAATGTCTTTCGGATTGCGGATTATGAAGTTTCGGTTTATTGAAGCCTGTTTGTATGGAAACTTAGTAAAATATTCGGATTATTGAAGTTTTTTCGTATTTAAATTTCCAACTTCAAAAATTGTCTGAAGGAGCATAAATTTCGAAATAAAATATAAAATTAATTCCAAGGGATTTACGCAACGACTTCTAAAATACAAGGGAGTATTTTAAAGGTTATAGTCGACTGGTTTCGCATGGGCCAGACGGTAACTTGTCTGTCTAAAGTATTTGGCCTTTGTCTCGCCTTCTTCGCGTTTTCAATATATTTTTTCCCAGTCAAGTGCTTTTTGACAATTATAAATGTTTATGCCGCCACACTGCGGGAGAGTAGCGAAAGATCCGACAGAGTAGCGATGAAAAGCAAAGATTATAGATAGCAGTTTTTCAAGATAAAGTTTTTGATATAACCTTTCGCAATAATTCAAGATGAAGTTCTGATAAATCATGTTCATTGCCCAATTATGAGTGAATCATACATATCAAATTGGATTAACATATCTTATCGTATAGGGGATTATTATCAATGTGACAACTTCACAACTATCCATGCCTGGAAACGCACATATGACACCATCAATGAAACTGCTGAGGCATGTCCTGGCAAAAGGGAGAATAGTAAAATGCACATAAAGGCTATTCATCCAGATGTTTCTGAGCATGCGAAAAGTTTAAAAGAAATAAATATGAGAAAATCAAATGCCACTGACGCTAATACGAGAAAAGTCCTTCAGAGCGAAAGACAAGAAGAAAAATAAAGGTCTGAGCAAGTAAGCTTTTCCTAGAAGAAATCGCTTCCTGTATAGAAAAGGTAAACAAAGTGAAAGACAACGCACAGGTGTACGTCGCTGCCCGTTTCCTGCGGCGAACAACCAAAGTCGACTACCCATAAAAGACGAGAACGGTAAGCTGATACTGAACACCGAAGAACAAACTGAAGCCATCTCGGCTCACTTTGAGAAGCTTTTCAACATCAAAACCATAGAAATCCACCCATTTGATGGAAGGCCAAGATCCCTGGAGATACCAATCACGGCCGAGGAAATCAAAACGGCCTGCCGAAAACTCAAGAATAACAGAATTCCTAGACAAGACAAAATATATGCCAAACTACTAAAATACGGACCCCACTGCCTGTAAGACAAAATTGCAATAAATGGAAAGTTTTCTACCAATTGCACTCTACCTCTGTGTACGGGACTACAAATCTCCATACAAAAAATCAACAAAACCAGAGGACCGCTCAAAGATTCGCGATTCATCATACACTAAATTCATTATGCAAATTCTTAGCAACATTGTGCTTGAACGAATAAAAGGATCTGCTTACAAATACCTATCAGATAGTCAAAGTAGTTTTCGAGAAGTAAGATCCACAGCTGATGCGGTCTGGAGTCACAGATGGAGGTGTGCAACATATCAAAGTAACCGTAACGCACCAATATCCTGGGAATTGACCTATCAAGAGCTTTTGATGCGGTTAACAGGAACAAATTAATGGGGGTACTGAGCGGATTTCTTGATGAGTCGAGCACTGAGCTCCTTGTGAGAGTCGGAAAGACCTATTCAATAAAATTTGATGAGAATCCTATTATACGACTCATTCATTGAACCTGTACTTTTATATAACGCTGGAACTTGGCGACCTTATCAGCGGATATGGAAAAACTAGACTCGTTCCACAGAGGTCAGCTGAGAAAAATAACAGGAACTACCTGGCACACGAAGAATATCAAGAAATGCTTTATATAGACCCATCAGTTTAGAAGTACTGGAATCCCGATGGAAGCTCTTCGGACACGTGCTGAACATGGAATTAACATCCCCTGAACAAATCTATGTAAACATACTATGTTGGTCAAGAATGCCGTTATCGTGGAAGACCTAGAACAACACTGCCAAAAAGACCTGGTCGATATCAAAAGAAATCTAAAAACGACCTGGACAACATGAGAGCCTTGGCAGGGGAGCATGGAAAAGATGACACATAACCTTGTTTCTTTTGCTGCACATGCGGGACTATAATTAGTATGGCTCTCGTGAAGTGCTTAAATAAAGATCCAATGGTCGCTTTCAGTTGTTGTCCTCTGGTAGGAACGTGCATCATTTAGCAAGTGTTTATCAGACTTTCGGCAGATAATCTAGTCGATTTGATTATATATTCACGGTCTCCCCAACAGAGTTTTTACTTTGTCCATGCCATGTCGTCTTGTGGCGAGCTGAGTGCGTGAAGGTATGAAGGAGATAGGCTATTTGACTCTCAGAAGTTCACCAAAGAGGCTCCAGATGCATTTCTTCTTTCCACCCGTGTCTTCCAATAGCGGATTCTTCAGGTCCCATTCGCATTCCGGCCTTCGCATCCATATCTCCCGTAACAAAGACAAGGGACGATGAAGCATTATTCGAATATGCGATTGATAGTTCTGAGTAGAATTCCTCGAGCTCACCAGCGTTCTTGATTACTCGCTTGCAACGTGGTGCATAGACATTTATGATACTTAATAGACTCTTGGAAGGGCATAAATCATTTAGTTTGACTTTGTAGGACACATATTCGGTCGTTGACTCTCCAATAGCGATGTAGTTTTTTGAGGTAATCCACGTGTATGGAAAATCCTATCCCGTAGTACTTGCATTCAGTCGGGAAGAGAATCAGTCGGTAGTTGTTCCATGTTTCATCGCGTCCATTTTCGATTTTCGTCTCTTGTAGGCAGCCAATAGATATCAATTACAAAGTGCTTTCCTTGTCCAATCTTTCGATATTCCACGTACGTTAAACGTCATTGACCTGAGTTCTCGATTGTATAATGAGTGTTTTTAGACATGTGTAGCAGAGCCAAGTTACCACTCAACCGACATATTAGCTAATAATAAACTCAAAGCAAAGAAATTCATAAAGAATATGTCAAAAGAGATTATAATTGTGTTCCAATGTGGATAGAATTATGGATGGTATTGTCACGTCCATTGTCAGTGGAAAAATCACTTTTATATATTTTTATCTCGAAGTTAAGAACTATTTTATTTTATTTTAAAATCCATCGAGTTAAAGACCCAAGTTTCGTTGAGTATGAAAAGCAAAGATTATAGGATAGCAGTTTTTTCAAGATAAAGTTTTTGATATAACCTTTCGCAATAATTCAAGATGAAGTTCTGATAAATCATGTTCATTGCCCAATTATGAGTGAATCATACATATCAAATTGGATTAACATATCTCATCGTATAGGGATTATTATCAATGTGACAACTTCACAACTATCCAAAACTAATCATTCTTAAAAATATCAAATTTTAAGCTTCAATTATTTAGAATGGAAATGGTTTATTTTCATATTAAGTGGCTATAATAACAAATATTACGAAAACTAGGTCTTACAACCACGATTATGCACCTTTGATTTATGGTCTTTTATTTCTGGAGTTTTTGTCAATTCACTAATAATTTACGTCAAAGTTAAAAATGCTACCAGGAGACAAGATTTTTCCCCAATACCTTTAATTTCAAAAATTATGATAATTTGTTTGGTAAAAAATTAATTTAGTTTAAATTGGAGGCAAGCTGCTCATTTTAAGTTTTCTGTACGACTTGTGTGGGCTCAAGAGATGAGCATCGTCCTGCTGTAAAGTGACGGGATCAAGTGATTAGTTAGTTTGGTAGCGAAATTGATAAATAAAAATATCAAATTCATTGTTAGATAAAAGAAACAAATCAGCCACCAGCTACCAAGATACATTGACGTGAGAATGGGAATTTATCTTGTTCCGGGACAAAAATTTGTCAGAGGAGAGTATAAAAAAGAGCTTAAAATTCAACAAAGGGAACTAAAATGGAAAATCAAAAAGACGAACAAACAACATTCACGGAAAATTACATCCCTATTAAATGATGTGGAATGCCTAAAGGACAATTCAAGGATGTTTGCGACTCTACGGCTGGTATGTCACTGAAATGTGCTGAATACAGACAATGAGGAATTTCCCCCTTTCAAGGATAAACGAGGACATTAATGAATGCCATCACAGTGGAAGATGTTGATTCAGCTCTAAAAAAACTGAAGAATAACAAGAGTGCTAGGTCAGACAACATGAGCCCTGAGCTTTTAAAATATGGGCCAAAAATACTTAGTGAAACAATAGCAAAAATCCTAAATGACATCTTTAAAACTAATACCGATCTAGGACTTGGAAATGGATTATTAGTACCCATACAAAAACCGAATAGAGCAAAAGGACAGTAGAAAATCTTCCCCGGATCATACTTCTGAACTCGATACACAAGGTAATGGCAACCATAGCACTAATTCGGATAATGGGTGTGGCGGATCTGAGAAGGTTGCGGAATACCAGCAAGTAAAAGTGGGTTTCAAGAAGGGAGGTCTACAGCGGACATTGTATGTAGCCATAGATGGCAGACGTTTTAACGGCCTGTGGAACAAACAAAAAATCCCTGGTTTGGTCCTCGTACTTTGGCCGTTTCAACTTCTCAGATGCCGAAAGGCTTCAGAGGGACTATTATTTTTATGTGCAATGGTGTCTGTGCAAGTGACGTCAAAAATAAGAGGTTTCCCGACTTCAAAATGGTCATCCCATCTGGTCGTTTCCCGTCAAGCCTGCAAAGATCGACTGGTTAAAGCATAGAGGAGTCTGGGAGTTCTGTCTGCACTCTTATTGCAGGAGAGAGAATGTAGGCCAAAACAGTCGATCTGGTTTCCGTATCGGGACGGATGCGGCACAGAGACTCTTAATCCGAGTCATAATTATATCCCAATACGAAAGCATTCATCATCCAGAAAGGTACCCACCAGTAAAGCTCCATTAGGAATGGCGTTGATCCAGGCTTAGCTATCGGAAGAAGCCATTTGACAACAAACAAGCACGATGATGTCGGTTAGATGAAACCAGAAAATCTTCAAAAGACTTTCGGCATACAGCATCGTTCAGACCCCTTTGAGAGAACATGGAAGGTATAAAAAACTGATAGGTACGGCTCCTGGCCTCACGAACATGACTGGCGTCTTGGTCACATTGGATGAAGTAGGGAGCAGTTATCAGGATATATGCTAGTCTTTGTAAGTTTAGGCTGTTCTTTAGGAAAATGTATGCACTTCAATTAGACACATTCTCTTAGTGTACAGTCGTTTTCCCTATAGCTGACCGAAAAGCTTACCAAACAAGTTACAACTAAGCAGAAAAAGTAGATTTTAGGATTTGAACCCATAACCAATACTTCAATAAAGATAAATAAACGTAAAGTAAAATTACATAGAGGGAAAAGTATTGCAAATTATAGGGTCCTTAAAGAATCTATGGTCTTTAGAGTACATGGGCATAAATCCACATCGCTTGGACTTCTTTATCACTCTTGTAATTTCTCTCTGCATTGGAATGCATAATCCAGTAATATGTCTCCCATAAATCCGCCCACTCTCAGACGATACAAACTGGCTAAGAAGACGTGAATTCTAGAATGAACTCAAAAACCACCTTATAGTCTAATGGAATATCATACTTACATATTATGCACCTTTTATGGGATTCTTGTGGTTTTATATTGAATTTCTGTATCCGAAAATAATTCCATGCCCGTGACTTTATCTTCGACTTTCGTTATTCCGAGTTTTATTAAGTGTTCGCTATATTTTTGGATGCTAAATTTCTCTACGGATGATACAGTTTTAGGTGGTATATACGGATAGTTAGAAAATGAGACTTTTTCTATTAAATTTAATTTTTATTTTAATATACCACGTGGTATTTTTTTGAAGTTCTATAACGTGTAGAAATGTGCCACAAAGAAACACCACGAAGCAAACACATTATTTGAATTTATAAAATTTAAATTATTTAATCAAAATCTTTTGTTCAAACACCAAATAGTTAAAAATATAAAGTTCATAGGATTACAAAAAAATGTCATGTGGTTCGCCGACGACGTGGTGGTATTTGGATGAAAAGAACCACACTATCCCCTATCTTCACAAAAGGGGGAAGATGATAATTGAGGACCACAGCCTATGTATACTCAACGATCCTGCATCCCATACAAGAACAACTACTCGACGTAACGATAAACCTTCTATCGACATCTCACTGTCATCACCGTCCTTGGCCCCTTATTGACTGGTCAGTGAATATGACACCAGGAAGTGCCCGCACCAATATTTTTGGAGGTCAAAACAAGGTCACGGATAAAAGGACAATCCCAACGATAACTAACTACAGTCTTGCGAATTAAAGGAGGATTCAAGGATTACGTCGATAATTTCATTGAACTATTAGATTTCCCCACTCCTCCCTCCGTCGAACAATTAGTGAAATGGTTCAACTCCATTAAGTGCGAAAAGGAAGTACATTCCTATGGGGAGGCAACCTACGTTATCAAAACGGTTCAACACAACGACGAAACATCTGATCAGAACGAAATAATCTAAAGATGGTAAAATCGCCAAAAAAAATACGAGAATTGAACAGAGAGATCGACAACAACATAAAGGCAGAAAATGCAAATAGATGGACAAGACTATCAAAGGCTCTCTGCAAAAACCCTTCAATGCAGAGAATCTGGAAGTGGATCAAGAACATCAAAAGATCCTCCCCAGGGAGAAAAGTTGAAGTCTACATAAAACCAGACACTCTGATAAAATATTATACGTCAATCTCCTACAAGAAGTTTTCAATAGAGCACCAAGTATTTCTTGAAAAAGATTGAATCGAAACGCTCCGATGACTGGATCCTATTTACTAGTTAGGATATTCTCAGAGCCGTATTCAAGGGCAACAACTCAGAGGCCAAGGGACCAGACAACATAACCACATGTGAACTGAAGCACCTAGGCCATCGAGCCCTGGAACTATTAGCCTATATATTCAACCTATCCATTAACACAAATACAATCCCTGAAATATGGAAGAAGTCTCTAATCAGGCCTATCCGAAAACCCAACAAACCAATAGATGAACCATCTTCCTATCGCCAAATATCTATTCTAAGTCCGGTCTCAAGGATCCTTGAAAGGCTTGTTTTGGAAAAAATAGAAGACTCAATCTCAATACCTCCGACCCAGCACGGATACCGGGACAACTATTCGACCACAACACACCTCACAACCTTCACACAATTCATTGCGGAAGGATTTAACTCCCCAAACCCCATCAGAGGACAGTACTTATATTCGTGGACATCACAAAAGCGTTCGACTCACTCCCCAGGAAACTCCTAACAAAGAAAATATACGAAACCAACATCCATTCGAACTTGAATATTTGGCTTGGAAACTTCTTAAATGGAAGATGAGCACAAGTACTCTGCAACAACATCAAATCAAGATCTCGCTACTTTCAAAATGGAGTCCCTCAAGGCTCATCACTATCACCCCAACTCTTCAATCTCTACATAAACGACATGCCACAAACCTGTAATGAAAACTGTCTAATCCTCTCCTATGCCGACGATATCATTCTTGCCTCCAAGAACAGACGCATTCAATCAGCGACTCAGTCCACTCAACAAATGCTTTACAACCTGGAACTATGGCTTTCGAAGCGGAGACTCGACGCATCAGCAACAAAGTCCTCAGTCACGCTGTTTACCACTTACAAAAGACAGCTCTGTGTCCAACCAAAAATCTTATGAAGAACGAGGCTATTCCTATTAACAAAACACCAAAGATTCTGGGATTCACCTTTGATCAGGGACTCACCTTTATCTGACATGTTGAGAACAAAGTAATTTCTGCTCTGAAGAAAATGAGAATTTTAAAAGTGCTCTCAAAACACTTAGAGACCAAACTGGTGGCCTTGTCATGATTTATGAACAATTTATCCGACCAACGATGACGTATGCAAGTCCTTTATGGGCAATGCAGATTTCACGATCCTCCTCATTGAAACTATCCGCAATCGAGGAGACTGCAATAAGGTTAATTGGACCAGAACACAAAATCCAGCCCATTGAAAATTTCTTAATCGAATTACAACGGAAACTCTTAAAGGAGGCTAGTTCACCGAGCTGCCTTCTATTCCATGCACTATCGAAATATATACAATCATACAGAAATTTTGAGTCGATTCCATGTCCGATGAGAAGAGCTGTTCAGGATTCTCGACCCCGCCGCACTCGTCCTTTCCTTTGTCGGACTGGGATCACTTAGTTGGTTGAAAACTATTATTTCTTTTTCTTTGACCCAGTGATCCTGGGGGTAATAATAATCAATGCAAGTAAGGTATATAATAATTAAATTACTCGGTAAAAATGTATGCAAAATTATTGTTAATGAAAAGATCGACGCATTTAAATATAAAACTGTTTTATAAGGAAAGAAAATTTCTAAGTCTATCATTGCAATGTTTCCTTTGCTTGAATTATACTTGGGAAATGATTTCCCAGATCTTTCAATTTTAAATGTGATCGATCAACACCTGGAAAATTTAAGTACTACTTTCGAAAAATATTTTCCGATTCCAAATCCGGTTAACGACTGGATTATAAATCTATTTTTAACCGTGGTCGTTGAAACTGATGATCTCAAAATTGACGAGGTTGTGAAACTACACCATTGAAGTAGTGTAAAGCGTTATCGAAGGAGTTGAAGTTGTTAGGGTCAAAACCATACAAGTTGTAGTTGACGAAGTATGTAAACAATCTCCAATTGACATTTTTGTAGTCTGCCGTAACATTGGTTATCTTTCGATGGACACTCTTCCTTTGAAAGCAATGATAATTAAGTTATGGTCACTGGTAGTGTCGTATGATACTGAACAATTGATTAAAGCGGCAACTTTTGGGAAGGCAAGCGTCAGGTCGGGGGACCTCCTGTCGTTTGCTCTGTAAGGAATTCTTGTATTGAATATATGGTTGTATAATATTACAAGATGGTTCAGCTCTGATAGTAAGTGGATTCCTCTAGCGTCTTCCGGCTGGTTTTTGAACCACATTGGATGCTTCGCGTTCAGGTCTCAACATAATAGCAGGTTATTGGATTGGTCGACATCTGACAGTGAGAAACTGAATCCTTTTGGGCACGAACTGGGATGAGGTACATACATGTTCAATACAGTGAGGTATTGGTTGAAATTGTGAAGTATTCAATTGGAGGGGGAAGTGAAGGTGCACTCTTTCCGTGATAGGGATTTCCTTCATGATAAGTGTGATGACTCAACCTCCGCGGCCAGAATGGCGGTCACGTCAGGGCAAAGTGATCGAGCTTATAATTAACTTATACCCCACCTATTCAGGGCAAGGTGATCGAGCTTATAATTATACCCCACCTATTCAGGGCAAAGTGATCGAGTTATAACCAACATATAATTTAGTGGCATTGATAGTTGTAAGGATCTATATTCTGGATGACAGCTGTTCTAGTAATTGAATTAATTTCTCTAACGATTTTTATAACAAATGTTTGTCATAATGATGATTTTTTGCAAATCTATAAGTTTGAATATGAAAAGTTTGTTTAATGATCTAAAATAAGTCTACATGAGTTCTCGCTGTAATTCTACAATCCTTATGTCTTACATCGATTCAATGGAGCTTATGTATTCAGAAACTTCGGGATATCCTTCAACTCTGGTATTAATCTCTGAATAGTATTAGTCCCCCTGCATATTAGAGATTACTTCGGAATTTCCAGAGGATATTAAATTCGTTGTTAACATTGAATTTATTGATCTTTCATACTCAAAATATTGTGTACCGCAAACTAGCAGCCAAATTATAGAATTGAATGACGGAAAATCGAATATTTTGAGTTAATCCTTGAAATATTCTTTTAGGACTCTGTGGAAGGTCAAGTGGGCATTCTGGATGGACAACAAGTCTTGGATTTTTAAAAATAGTTTTTACTAGCGAAAATGGCTCAAAATTCAGTCGAGGATTCCGTTTTGTTATAACCCCTTTTCGCATTGGTTTATCGAATATTTTTATTTAGGAAATTGTGAAGGATTTGAGGACTTTCGTTGTAAAAACGAATCTATCTGTATTTTCAGTCAGAACCATTGTAATGGGGAATTCAACTGTCCTGACGGAAGTGATGAAAATTGCCGTATTTAATTGTAATAAATAGATTAGATTATTTTGTAAGTAAATTGAGCATAATATCGTCTATTTTAATGTGCATCGGATCTTTCGCAGTACTGGCCATATCTGTAATTAGGGATCAACCAAATATTACTCATTCAGAACAGGAATCCATTTAAAATTACTAATTTGTTTTAACTTTTCTTTTCTTATCACCATATTAGTTTTAAACAAATGCAGATCCCCATAAATAAGAAAAGAGAGTTTCTAACAATTTTAAAAATTTTTAATAAATTAATTTTTATTAATGCAAAATAGACAAAAAGGTCATACAGCGACCGTCATGGGTGTGTGGTTATTCCCTCTCAGGATGGCGAGCGAGATTCTCACAAATAACCAGCAGCGCTCACAGGGATCTCCTGTTCTTGCAGAAATCTGATTTCTTCGGCTATGACTGCGTACTTTGCCATTTTTGACCTCGATACCTATTCTATCATATTCTATCCCATTTTTTTATTTCCTCGTTTAAATAACGTGATGAATCCTTTAAAGTAATTTCTGCTTATTGAAGTTGTGATTTTAGAGCATGATGCCAGTTTACGAGGACTACATTACTAAGGAAGATATCACCTACAATAATTGTCTTTGGAATAACAAGCGAAAGCTTGGGATCCAATGTTTTGATAGTTTATTGCGTCCAAAAGCTCGTCTAACGACTTCGTTCAAGACCACTTGTCTGGGAAATTTGTAGGAAAGAGGGTCCAAGAAAAAACAGTCAATCTAGTTTTTGCAGAGACTTTTAATTCGAGTCGTAACGAGATCCCAATACGGATACATTCATATTCCAGAAAGGTTCCCAAAACTCCATTAAGAGTGGCGTTGAACCAGGCACTTGTTGACCAAAGTCTGCTATTTTGCTCCCTTACAATTTCGCACATGCCCAACTGATTCTCGAAGAGTATTCCATTGGCCTCTACAAAGCTCTTGACCTCAGTTTGGTCATCAGCTTATAGATAGTAGGCATGCAGGTAATAAGTAAAATAAAATTATTTCAAAGACATTGGGTAAACCAAACTAACTCATCGAACCTGACACGTTATATGGATTCCAGAACTTGTCTCCAACTAACGAAATTGTCTCCCGATTGAAAGAATAAGAGAATCCTTTTGAATACGGGCCAGACATTGGGAGTCTCCTTAGTAAGGTGGAACTAATGACATCAAAGGGAAGATATTTAAGTTAGTTATTTAAAGCCATTCGCGTTACCAGTAAACACTGTTTATGATTTCGCTTGTGCCATGTTTTTAGATCATCCTTCCCGTTAGTCTTCTCCATCCTTTTCGCTGTCGTGCTCGTTTCCTGATTTCGTCCGTATCCATCAGTCGGCCTTCAATCACTGCGTAGTCCTCCGCAAGTGTACTTGGAAGACAACTTCTTATAAGTCCTCTGAATGCAGGAGATACAGTATGGTCGAAAAATTCTTCCATGGGGGCATTGCATGGGGTATGTTCACCCATCCGTAGAATCTGTCCAAAAAGGCGCCAGCGGGCTTCAAGTACATTCAGGTTTATTGGTCCCACCAGTCAGCATAATTTATTGTTTTAGATTCTTTTTGGCCAAGAGTTTCCAAGGAGTTTTCTTAGTTGACTTCTGTGAAACGAGTCAAGTTGTTCCATATCTTTCTTTAATGTTCCCCAAGTACCTGCGTTGTATATGAGGACTGGTCGGACAAATCCATTATATAAGCGTAATCGAAAAAGCAAATCCATTATATAAGCGTAAATTTTTAACCAATTAATAGAAAATCTATTAATTGATCTTTTTATAATAATATAGTTATTTTATGTATTTATTTTTTTGTATAAATAATAAATTACATAATATAAATTTAAAAATTGTGGTTACATGAGTTTGTTGTTAATGAATCGATTATTAGTGAATTTTAAATTTATTAAATTAAATCAATTTAAAGAATATTCACAGAAATGTTTGAATCGATGCTGGAAATGTGGTCGTAGAATGAAGACTGGAGAGTTCATTTTCTGTTCTTGTAAAGCCATCCAACCAAAATGTTCTCACATCGATTACTTTACGCTATTTAATCTTCCAATATCACCAAATGTGGATTATTTGAGACTCTCCGAAATTAGAAGAAAATATCAGCAGATTATCCATCCGGACATCACTTTTTCTAATTGTGACGTATTAAAAGTATTTAATATTATAGAGAGAAAAAAAGTACTCGGTAGATCAATCAAAATTTATAAACGATGCATACAACGTTCTAAAGGATTCTGTATTGAGGTCAGAATACATCCTCTCTCTCAGTGGACTTGTTTTAACTGATAAGGAAGAGGGGAGTGATGATTTTTTGCTTAATATATTTGAATTAAATGAAAGGATTCAGGATTCGAAAACTGATGACAATAGAAATAAAATTAAAGAAGAAATAGAAAATGAAATAAATAATTTATGCAAACAATTTGCTTATTTTTATGAAAATAGACAATTATTGAATGCATTCAATGTTGTTAAGAAAATGAAATATTATCATTCTGCCCTTAATCATTTACTTGACTCATAATTTTATATTTGTAATATTATAAAAAATTTCTTTATTACTTTCATTGTTCTTCGTGGAAACTCTTTAGTCAAGTTCTAACGTTTCTGTACGAGCAATTCAAGACACTGAATTATCCCTCCCCAAGCTGGGCTCCAATCATAACACTCTCTCTTATTAAAATCTGCGGCAGCTTCTAAATTCAGAATTGAGAGCTACTACGGTCTGTTTAAAATCACCTCCTGTCGGGAACTTACATTGGTAGTCGAAAATCCTGCCTTTGGGTGACCATTTTAAAATAAAGGGCTTAAAATATCTCAGAAAATCGCTTGACCAAAACCATCAAACTTTTTCATTACTTGATGCAGTAACCGCTGACACATGTCTCCAAAAAAATATGGAAAATCACACATCCGACAAAAGACAAAACCTGGACCAAGAGTCCATAACTTGTCAAAAGTGTTGAAGAAGTTTGTACTAATGTTAATCTCCCCTGTTCTACAATTTCCTGATTTTCAACATGGCTTCAGCAGATTGAATATGCCTGTTTTGCCTGGAGATCCGCTATTCCTTCTACAAAGGTGGACGACCGTATTAGAATGTATACACAGAAATATTGGAAATTATGTCACGACTAAACTATCTGTGCTCGATTGCATATGTGGATTACATGGAGATGGTGAACTTGGGTTCGAAAAAAAGGTCACTCAAATGTTTGAAGCAAGGGCTAAAAATAGTGCTAGTGAATACCCGATCCTTAGAGAAAAGGCATAATGTACTAACACTACTTGCGAGTGCCTCCAAGATCGACATGTTGGTGGTCAATAAGACAAAATTAAAAAAAGCGAAGAGTAATATTGATACTGTGGAC
The DNA here is from genome assembly GCA_011109175.1 of Dicyema japonicum. NCBI lineage: Eukaryota > Metazoa > Dicyemida > Rhombozoa > Dicyemidae > Dicyema > Dicyema japonicum. The sequence goes on along the minus strand of RDEW01000046.1, from coordinate 310,124 downwards.
GTTTTATGGAAGGCTGGAGCAGTTGCAGGTACGGGAACGTCTATTTTCTACCGGGACTGCTCCTGAATTCGTAATCCTAAAGTTGTTTGTGATGTATTTTGTGAATTTGTAAGCATGGACGTTTGTTGCGACGGAGTATGGATTAGTGTTGGTGGTCTATAATCCAAAACTCTTGAGACTTGTTCTACAGATATCTCTGAGTAATACAACAAGAATCCCTGTACTATCTAATTAGCGATCTTAATTAAAAGAATACTAGTTATGGTTGTTTCAAGACAAATCAGGATGGACGACGTTTAGAATTATTGTCTGATTCATGTGGTTTTGTGATCCTTACGTCGAATGACCAATTCATTTTTCTTATCATGGTGGGGCTTCCTGGAGTTGCTGAGGATAGTCAGATAGTGACGTGTCCAAAGTCTCCTACGAGAGTTAATGATCTCGTGGCTTAATGGTATACAGTCACACTTATTGTACAGTCCATTCCGCGAGATCTTGGATGGCCATGACATTCCAGTCTTGTTTCTTAGATGATTCTGTGAAATGAGTCTAGCCTCTCCAATTTTTATTTAGAGGTGGCCCAGGTCCCAGAGTTGTATAGTAGGAATTGGTTTGATGAAGTGTCGTATAACATAATCCTTTGTTTTATGTTAAATCCTTTCCGTTTTAGCCAAAGATTTTTAACCTTTAATGCCGCATTTGCAATGTTTTTCTCCGTATGATGTCTTCGCTATCTCCTAGTAGAGAGAAAAGTTTCTTTATGTGTCTCCATTTTTCTTCGAGTGAGTTGTTTACTCGTCTTATCTTGTCTGTTCTGTTTTTTCCCTGTTCACGGTGAGAAACAATTGCCAAGTATATCTGGTGCTTTTCTAGTACATGCTCCAGGAGTTCTTTGTCTTCAGAAATTAGGTCTACATCAGCATAAATCACTTCTTATATTTTTCCTTGGTATAATGGTCTCAGTTCCTTCATAGCAGCCTCCAAGTATATTGTGAATAGTAGCAGAGAGAGGGAGTCTCCTTGAGAGTGCCTGTGTTTGATTCAAATTTTCTTGAGTAGGTTTTTTCCAACTCTCACAAGGAGCTCTGTGTTAGATAAAAGGATTTGAATCATTCTTAGACTCGATTCGTCAATAAACCCTTCCAGCACTGTCATCAATTTTCCTATTAACCGAGTCAAAGGCTTTTGATAGAATCTATTCCCAGAATGTGGATGTCATTGCAATATCTTTTATGTGTTCACATCTCCATCTGTGACTCCAGACTGCATCAGCTGTTGATCTTCCTTCTCTGAACCCACTTTGACTTTCGGGTAGGTATTCATAGGCGGGTCGTTTTATTCGTTCCAATAAAATGTTAGCTAAGACTTTCCGTAGAGAATTTGATAATATAATAGGTTGTGAGTTTTCAACCGGTCCTTTGGTTTATTGGTTTTTGTATAAGTATTAGTAATCCGTTCTCAGGGTAAAGTTAGTTAGTTGAAAGCATTTCATTTAGTAGTGTAGCGATTTTTTCAAAAAGGGGTCAGAGCCGTATTTCAGTTATTCTGGGTTTATCGTATCTGGTCCAGGGCTTCTGTTATTTTTAGTTTTTGATGCTGTTTTTACTTCCAAAATTGTAATTGATTTTTTCAAGGGTCTAGGTTTTCCTTTGAATGGGAGGATTGCTGTAGTCACATTGAAAAGTTTCTCAAAATGTGCTGCAATTACTTCCGTTTGCTCTTCAGTATTCAGTAATGTCTTGGCATTTTTGTCTTTGATGATTATTCGTTCCTTCCGGGTTGTGTGGCGTAGTAAACGAGCGGCCAAATACATTTGTGAATTATCTTTGAGTTTGGATACTTCGTTGATTTTGCGAAGTAGTTCTTCTTGGTGTAGTGTCTTGTTCAGTCTCCTGATTTTTTTACGGATTTGGTCCATCTGCCCCTGAAGGGCTTTTCTCATGATATAGTTTTTTTCGTTTATTTTTTTTGTATGGATTTCTTTTAACTCCTTTGCTAACTCTTTGCTAGTTCTGTATGTATCGTCCACCCATATTGACTATCTCCCGCGTACCAAGGTACTGGTTTGCTGCTTCGTTTATTATATTCTTTTTGCGATCCCACGAAATTCCTACTGTTGGGTTTTTCAGATAAGAGCAGATGTATTTTGGTAATTTTTGACTGTGTCTGGATGAGAGATCAGTTTTCCCGTTACGTATCCATTTCTTGTATTCTCATTACTATTGTTTGTAATGTTGTTATGTTTCTTATGCTTGATACCATGTTTCGCCCGACCAAAGGTGGCAATAACCATTCTGTGATCGTTGACAATTGTTGAACATAGTTATCTAGTTCTGGTATTTATTTGTAGTCTTTGTATATTTAAAAAAACGGAAATGTTTATTATTAATATTAGCACTTTCACGAGAGCCTTAATATTTATAGCATGTGAAGCAAAAATATAAGAGAAAGAGTTAGCCAGATCCCTCAGTGTGTCCATGTCGTCAGCAGATGCCAATGTTTTCTTTGTGCCTTTCAGATAGCCTTGTAAAAGGACCGGGAGGGTTGTTCCTGGTCTTCCACAAACGGAAAGGTAGAATTTAAAATCAATAAATTTCAATAGAATTTGTAAAAAAATATTAATAAAAATTTCTAATACTTTTAAAAAATAAAACAATTGTATGGGTCAAAATAGGAACTATTTTTTGAGGGCTTTATTTTTTACAAGCATAAGCATTGTTTGTGGGATTATGGGGTTATTATTTTTTGGTTTTGATTGTCTTAATAATAGGAATATATTTGACAGAATACTCGCATTTGTCTTCATTATTGATGATTATTTCTCTTGTGTTTTGTGTTGTGTCAGCTAAATACTGGACATTGTACAGAATAAATATAATCAATGATGTAGTTTTATTTACTTATCCAGAATATGCTTAAAAATATTAGAAACAATGTGTCATTCGAAAGTCTTCCTCCTTCTTTCAGCAATGCAGAATTTATGTCTAACCCTGATGAGGCTCCCCCTGAATATAAGAAGGCAATGTACTGCATTAAAGAGGGAGTTTATTTCACTGTTGATGCTACTGCTACATATTAATTATTAACATATTTGTGGTTAAATTGAGAAAAGTTGGTTTTAATTGACAATTTTGTGTCAATCTCTAGTAGACTATTTAGATTGTTATTGGACGAATGCCCAAAAGATCACGGCAGAAGAGGGTGACCGGAAATTGGTTTATTGGAGATCCACAAAACATCCTGGTAACCTTAATTTGCATAAGCGGTTCATGGCAACCGTTACACCGACCACCATGGATTTGTGTGGGATGAAGAGAGGAACACCGAACCACTAAAGGATTTGCTGAAACGTGTTGGGATCACATAGTGATCTAGTTCTAGTATTTACTTGTAGTCTTTGGAATTGAGTATACTTTAACTTTTTCTCGGTGTATCCGGGGTTAATAAATTAATAAATGAAAAAATTAACCCTCTATTCCAGAAATAATAAAATTGTTGGAGGTCTAATAAGTCCTACCAATGGATATGGTTAAATATAATTATAAAATTAAAAATAATGAATAACACATTTCTACTGAAGAATGGAAAATTCCATTAAAAAGTAAGATATTTGAGAAAAAACATGTTGCTTCAGTGTAACGAGTACCAGAAAAAAAGACCTGATAGCCCCTAGTTAGAATCTAGCTGCTGTACATTCTGGTTGAAAGTTCCACTCATCAACGATGCTTTGGTTGATGAGTAATGTCGTCATCAGTGAACAGCGCACTGCTGAACCGGATTATCTACAAAAGGATTCACACCCAACATAAAGAAAAAAGAAGTGAAGAGCATTCCTTGGTTATCATCGATTAGTTATGACAACTACTCTTTATTTAACTAATATGTGTGTCCTTCCTGGGAGGAGCTATAATTAATACGACTTTCATAAACTGCAGTATTATTAAGAAAAACACTTCAAAAAAATAAATTAATAATAATTTTGATAAGAAAATATTATAAACAAAAGTTGTCAATGAGATTAAGAGGTTGGAGGTATCGAAATGGAATATAGTAACCGAGATAACCATTTATTGATTTTTTACATTTAGTATAAATTTCGCAAGTTTATAAACCAAAGTTACTATTTATTGACAAAGTAATCACAACAGCTATTATTGGGTCATTAACTATATAATTAAGTGCAATTGATTGTGCAATTGATATATTGACTATAATTGTAATTTATGTTACAAATAGACTTAAAATAGAATTACGAAAATTTAATTTTTAATAGTATTGGTCGAACTAAGAACATTTGGGATTATAATCGTGACTGTTTCAATGGTCTTTGCTTCATTGCGGACTATATGAAAATTAATTACATCATTATTCAGTGGGGATATAGAGATTAAAATCAATTTATTTCCTATCTGAATCTTATCTACCGCAATTTGTGATTACTTTTATTAAATTTAGGCTCAAAATTAATATTTGTTATGAGCACTTTACAGGAGCATAATGTTTGTAGAATGTCTCTTCCATACACCTCTATTATTAGGGTTCTTAATAACTTCCCTCTTACAAGCATAGTTGTCTTCCGTTGCTCTGTTGGACAGGGATGCAACTTCATCCTCAGGATATGCCCGAATAATCACCAACGAGATTCCATTATCTTCATGCTTACTCCTGCATTTCTTATAAATTACTTTGCATGAGATCCTGATCGACCATCTCATTTGTTATTTTCTCATGTAGTTCATTTGGAAACAGTTTCAGCCTCTACACTTTCTTTTTTGAGGTAGCCCAGGTCCCAGCATTATATAGCAGTATAGGTTTTATAAGCGAGTTTTATAGCAGTATCCTAAATTCTATAGTATTGGTTCAAGCCATAATTTTTTTAATTTACACATAGCCTTATTTGCCAAGGTTTTTCTTCGTATAATATCTGCACTTTCTCTTAGAAGGGAACCAAGTTTTTTGACATGTGGTCACTTATCTTTATGTTAATAATTTTTATAATTATTTTTCATGGAGCAAAGTGAGGTGTTTTGCTTAGGATTCAACAACATGGATACTTTCCTTAATGAAAATTGTCTCAATTCATCGATGCGCGCGGGTTCAGCAGCGAGCACTGCTGAAGACTTATAAAGGAGAAAGTACTGTGACATTGGTAACGGTGCGCCTTCTAGCTGATCTCTGTTGAGAAGTCTGATTTTATAGGCTAATCGGACGGCTTTCAGGGCTGTGGAAGGGCGAGCCTAAAATCTTGCAAAACAATGGGCTCGCGATCATAAGAGGTAACTCCCAATTGCGTGCTCAATGCCTGCAAATTTTAGGCTTGGGAGTACAGAACTTTCATTTCCAAAAGGTTTCCAATTGGGAGGATCTTTGTTTCCCAGTGAAGATGACCAATAGGGGTTATTTGAGACATCCAGTAATTGTTAGAGTTTTAGACTTTGTAGAATGTCGATAGAATTAAGGGAGATAGAGGTCAACAAGGACTTGCATGGTTAATTGTGATTCGAATTAATTGTTTATATATGATGGTTCGGCTCCCATTGCTTTGGCCGAAAGACCTGACACAGTTTTCAGTATGTTGATTTTTCGAGATGCTTTTGTGCATTGTTCCCCCAAATATTTATAAACATGACGTCCTTCAATCCATTATTTGGTTAATTTAGTCATAGTTACTTGACAATAACAATTTTCTCCTGGCGATTTCTTCAGAATCCCAAGAAAGGAACCGAGTTTTGTAAATTTTCTCCATCTTTCGTTTCTCCATCTGTTTGATCCGGACAATTCTGTCTTTTAAGGATAGGAACCATTTGAACTGTAGTTTATATAAATTTATATTATATTGCTAATAATAATAATATTTATCCAAATCATAATCTTATTTTTTTAATTTGAATTAACTTGTTAATGGCCTCTCCCATATCTGATTCTGAAAGGAGAAAACAAATTAGTGTCCGCAGTATTCCTGGAGCCGACGACGTAAAAGATATCAAACAAAGTTTTAATCGACATCTTCACTACTCTCGGTGCAAGGATAGAAATGTTGCCACTAGACGAGATTATTACTTCTCTCTCGCATACGTTGTAAGCGACAAAATGGCATCCCGTTGGATTAGATCTCACCAGTACCACTATGAACGAGATTCAAAAGTTTACTTGTCCATTCACGTTTAGAGAATTTATTATCTTTCTATGGAATTCTACGTTGGTCGACTTTTGAGCAATTCTATGATAAATATTGGTATTGAAGGTGAATGTGAGGAAGCTATTTATCAGGTAATGGTGAATAATCACATAAAGTTGGGACTTGATATGGAGGAGTTAGAGGAAATGGAACCAGATGCTGGACTTGGGAATGGGGGACTTGGGCGTTTGGCTGCTTGTTATCTCGATTCAATGGCAACCTTAGGTTTGGCAGCAATGGGATATGGACTCCGTTATGATTATGGAATCTTCACGCAACGCATATATGATGGTTATCAAGTTATTGACAAATCATTCAATATTTAGAGAGAAGAGGCTGATAATTGGCTTAAATACAGCAATCCGTGGGAAAAATGTAGATATGAATATATTCTTCCTATTCACTTTTATGGAAGAACAGATGAAGTTGATGGGAAAGTTAATTGGATCGATACTCAAATTGTTTACGCAATGCCTTATGACACTCCTGTTCCTGGTTATGGAAATAACCACGTCATCACAATGAGGTTATGGGCTGCTAAACCTTCAGCTGGGTTTCTGTTAGAATGCTGTATTTATGTGATTAAGTATTAGTTAACACTGGTGATTATGTCCAGGCTATGATAGACACAAACCTTGCAGAATCAATAACTCGTGTTTTGTACCCAAATGATGATGTTTTATATTATTTTACTTTTAGAGATTTGAAGGAAAGGAACTCCGTCTTAAACAGGAATATTTTCTCGTGGCAGCTACTTTACAAGATATTATTCGTCGATATAAGTCATCAAAGACGCCCAGGACTTTGTTTGATCAATTTCCCGATAAAGCACTACTTTATATTAAAATTTAGGTTGCAATTCAATTAAATGATACCCATCCTTCATTGGCAGTCCCTGAATTGATGAGAATACTTGTGGATGTGGAAGGACTGGATTGGGATTATGCTTGGAAGATTTGCACCAAAACATTTAGCTATACAAATCATACTGTACTTCCTGAAGCATTGGAACATTGGCCTGTTTCAATGCTTGGTGTTGTAATTCCTCGTATATTACAAATTATTTTCAAAATTAATTTTATTCATTTGCAGGTGTTTATTATTATAGTATTATAGAATGTCGCCACATTATGGCCACGTGATCTTGAGATCGTTCGTAGAATGAGTCTTATTGAGGAGGATTGTAATAAACGGGTGAATATGGCATTTTTAGCAATAATTGGGTCATACGCGGTTAATGGAGTTGCCAAACTTCACTCTGAACTTATAAAAACAGACATGTATGACTTTGCTGTTATTTCTTAGCTTTTCTGACTTTTTTAGAATGACTCCTGAAAAGTTTCAAAACAAAACAAATGGAATAACTCCTCGACGTTGGCTGGTGTACTGTAATCCAGCTTTGACTGACTTTATTCATTCTGTTTATAATGTTTATTACTACAGCACATTGGAGATGGGTTTATTACTGATTTAAGTCATTTGAAACAACTCTCTCACCTTTGTGATAATCGACTTATCATGGACGAAATTGGAGTCATAAAACAGGTATGATTACTTGTAATCTAAGAATAATAAACGAAAATTTGCTGCTTATGTTGAGAAAACATATGGAATGGCAATTGATCCTTCAAGCATGTTTGATGTTCAAGTTAAGAGAATTCATGAATACAAACGACAACTATTAAACTGCCTTCATATTATTACTTTGTATAACAGACTAAAACGAGTCAAATCTGGGTTAGAAGAATATACTGTAGTCCCACGAACTGTCATTATTGGAGGAAAGGCAGCACCTGGTTATAAGATGGCCAAACTAATCATTAAATTGATATGCAATGTTGCTGATGTCATTAATAATGATCCTGAAACAAATAATGATCTCAGAGTTTTATTTCTACCAGATTACAAAGTATCATTAGCTGAGAAAATTATTCCTTCTGCTGATTTAAGTGAACAAATATCGTTAGCTGGCACTGAAGCATCAGGAACAGGAAATATGAAGTTTATGGTAATTATAATTATGATTTAAGCTAAATGGAGCCTTAACAGTTGGGACTTTGGATGGTGCTAATGTGGAAATGGCAGAACAGGTTGGAATGGAGAATATATTTATATTCGGAATGAAAATAGATGATGTCAAATCAAAATATTCATCAGGGTAGTTTTATACTGATAATCATAGATATAATCCTCGTTCCTATTATGATAATAATCCATTACTCAGAGAGTGCTTTAATCAAATAAGAGATGGATTCTTTAGTAGAGATGACCCTACTCTTTTCCATGAAATTTTTTATAGTATCTTGAACCACGATAGATTTATGGTTATGGCTGATTATGACGATTATATCAGAGTACAACTTAAAATTGAGGAATCATATTTGGTTGACCCATTATTATTATTTAGAAAACTGATCATTGGAATAGTATGTGTTTTAAGAATATTGTTTCTGCTGGATATTTCTCCTCTGATCGTTCAATATTTCAGTATGCTAATGAAATTTGGGGTGTCAACCCCTCTATGGCTAAACTACCTAACCCCCAGTCCAAAATTTAACCAACAATAATTAACTAATCTAGAAATAACAATCAATTATTAATTATGTTATTCTTTTGCAGTCCCTGTAGTCAGAAATAGTGAAATACATGGGGATATTAAGTATGACACTACAAAGTTACTAATTCATTAAAATATTTACATACAATTTTGGATCAGCATTGAACAAAACAAAGTATGATATAATCACGTGGGTTATATAAAATCCGAGATTACAATAAAAAATTGAGGCATAAAAAGCTTCATGAGAGACTACAACATTGACATTTCTCAAAACCCTATAATAAAATGAAACTAAACATTTCCCGTTTGATAGCAGGAGTATATTCAGAAAAGTCCTCTTTTGATTTAATAGTCAAACTAACAGAATTGAGTCGTTTGTTGTACATATATACTCTCCACTTTGCCTTATATCTCACATAGGAGAGGATTAAGACAACGGAACTACAAGCGAGGGGAATTAGATAATAATTTGATAGAGAAGTCAAATCAACTATTAGAATACTCCAGTAATACCCTATAGTAATATTATGTTTAGTACATAGTGGGGATGCCGAAACAAGACAGGCAAAGAATACGAGTATTAAGTAATCTTTAAATGATGTTGAAACGTTAAAGTTATAATCCAGTTCTCCTTGCTTTGTCTCATCACCGTTAGACTTTTTCTGAGCCATTTTGATTAATACGAAACAGAACACGTAATTTATTGTTTTTTAAATATATAATTCTTTTTTTATTTTTAGTTTTTATCTATTGTATTAATTTTATTTTTTCCAATTCCATCAAAAACAATAGCTTTCATGTTGGTCATAAACGACATGGACAGGCCAACGATTCTTACCTACCGAAGGCTCTATTAACATTTTCAACTAAATTGAATAGATCATCTGCTGAATCAAAGAAAAATCACTCCTACGTGCCTCGAGGTCTTACGGAAGTGCAGTTATTGACAGTGATCACTAGATAGTCTCTGCCAAGTTCACTACAAGGACATCAACTGACCTACGATAGAGAGCTAAACGTAGATGTAAAAAGAAGCTACAAAATGGAACAACTGTATTGCTCTACATTGATCAGGGACAACTAGCAACTGTCAATTACGAATCTTCCGAAACCTGGATGCCGGACTTCCTCCAGGAGGCATCTGGGCCGAGACAATGAAAGGGATCCTTTCGGGAGCAAATGAAAGTATCTGAATGTGGTTCCCAGCACTATGTAAAAATGTCCAGATGTCCCCGCACTCGTTAAATAACAAAGGGAACTAAGACTACAACAGGAAAATACGTCAGATCTGAACAAGAAACAAATCTTGAAGTCTATACGAACATCCACCCAGAAAACTTTAAAGATTTTGAATAAGAATCACGGCACTAACCTACTTGATCTAAGAGTTGCAGAAGTTGAATAGCTCAAGGACTCATCAAAAAGGTTCACTGCAATTCGCCTGCTTAACAGAAAAAAACAAACAAACTTAAACTCTATGATGTGAATGGAAGATTCTTAACAAATCCCAAAGATCAGGCTGAACATTATTGCGTCGTATTCGAGGGTATATTAACTGTCCACGGAGAAATATCTTATCATTAGGGTGGAAATTGTCCTAATAATAACAACACCAGAGACCACGATTACACAAACTAACTAATCACGTGATCCCAGCACGATCTAGCAGGGACCTCATCTTGGCCTGATGCTTCTCCCTCGACTCCACACAAGCATGTATTGGTCGAGTGCGTGACGCAATGACGATGTCGTCGGCATAAGTTAGAACAACCGGATACGATTCACTTCACTGAAAACGACGTGAGATGTGCATTGAAAAGTCAGTTAATACTGGTGATTATGTCCAGGCTCATTGCGTCACGCGATCAGGACATCCTGATTACCACTTCGAAATTGCAAGAAAACCTGGACCGTCTTGATAAATGGCTATCGAAGAATCGCCTAACTTCCAGCAGTGTAAAGTCTGTCACAACCCTATTTACTTTAGACAAGAGACTGGGAAGACGGACGGTCGAACTGAAGGCAAACAGTGAAGCTATTCCTTTCAGAAAATCCCAAAGGATCCTTGGAGTGACTTTTGACATGCATATGTCATTCTCCCCCCATGTTGAAAACGCAATTACGAAATGCGAAAAGAAAACTAATGTTCTGAAATGCCTCACAGACTTATGGAAGATCGAAAAGCATTTCGTTTTGAGCTAAACAATTAATTGAACCGTGCATCTCTTATGCATGTGGTATATAGGGCCCATCCATCTCTTGGACGAATGCCTTGAAGATCGAGGCTAGCCGGAAAAAGCCACCATTGCCACTTGAAGCCTTGTCTTCTCTTGTAGGAACCAACGACAACATAGAGTGCATAATTCTATGAAACACAAGCATATTCTATAGCGGGAACGATAGTTTGACTATAATTTGCATATGCAATCTTCTAATTGGTGAGGGCTCTTCACAACAATTGCCTGGAGGAAATTCAACTTCTGAAGTCCTTTAGTTAGTATTCGGTCGGAATGTTTTGTGAAGGTCATCAATGATTCATTTGTCATGCCACGGATTTTAGAGTTCTTCGAATCAGCTATAGGCACATGTCCCAGGCATACTTCGGGAACATCCTTGTAGCAGGCGATCAGACGTGAATAGAGTAGATTTTGATGATGACACAGAAATGTTTATTCCATAAGAGCTAATTCATCATACGATCCAGGTACACTTGGATTACTGCGGTCCCCACGGAGGTGGAACGGTTCCTTGAGGTTTGGACGATAGCATCTGCATGGGGCAAGAGTAATTTGTTTGGGGCGTCAATCTGTCAGACATCGTCAAGGAAAAACTAAATAATGCCATTGATAGCGGAGAGCACTGTGGAACTCCTTTTGGAAACAGTCGTGATCTCTCTTTTCGCCAGGAATACGCTTCCACGACATCCTGACAGGAAGTTTTCCAGACAGAGTTTAAAAATTCGGGTGAATATTAGAGTCAAAGATCTTTTTTGTAAGGTGATTTTTTGAGACCGAGTCGAAAGCCTTCTGAATATCGATGGAAAATCAACTCCTTCTCGCATATGGGCCCTGATGCATTAAAGCCATGATAAACTGGGATATATTTTTCAGGTACATTTTGGAGGATCTACAGTTAGAAAGCTACGTTGAAAAAACGGCGAAGGCAGATCGGGAGTAATTGTCACTAAACATCTCAAACATATTTGAGAGTCAGCTGGTCCGAGGATAATAGGAGTTACCCCATGCAAGGATGTGACGAGGAGGGGAGAGAATGGTCTTTTTTAAAGCCTATTGGCATTGAGTGCCTCCAGGAGAACCACTTGACGATAACATAAACGAGTCATATTTTCCATGTCCCTAATTATACAACTTGTTGCTAACTCTCGAAACTTGAATGTAGAGATCTAAACGACCTAGTCAAATAATAATTTGAAAAAATCTCTCTCCGAACGGGTTTTTTTGCTTTAACCAACCAAAAACCAAATTACTCAAGGATCGGTGGTACCTATTCTCTGAAAAAAAATCAACGATAATTGATATTTTAAAACCTATACACGATCTTTCCGATCCATCCTTTTCCCGTTCTATGTTCCTTTTGTTTCAAAAAGTTCGGAAATAGTATTTCATCGAACCGCACCCTCCATTTGTCGAATCCCAACACGAGATTTGTGCTCTTTACTATTCAACAACTGACTTTTAAAACTTACTCATTTTAAAAGAATGGATTTAATAACCACAAACCTCCAAAGCGAACAATTTTTGTCTCAAAAAAGGCCGTTCGACAGAACACCAACAAAAACTTTTAGTAAGAAGATCATTTAAATGAAAATCTTGTTTTATATCCAACTACTGTTTTTTAAGGCTCTGTTCTCCTTCATTCAACCTACACTTATCAAGTTTGTCAACTGACTCAAATACACTATTGCGTTTATGTGCTAAAATTATGTTTGCTTCACGTCATCATGGTGTTGTCATTGCTTCTTCAATTCTATAAACACACTTTGATAATATTTCTATCTGGGTGGACCTTAATTACCTCAACTCTCTTAACTACTGATTCTTGTCAGTTGAATCTAAAGCCAACAAAACATGTTACATACGTATCCAAATAATCTCAGAAAAGCTCAAGTTTTTCCAGGCCGTGAAGAATACGCTATTTGATCTGAGTAAGGAGACTTAACAATTATCAACAGAAAATTTATCAGAACAACGATAAACTATGGTGTTTTTGCCTAAGATTCTTGTTTATAAATAAAACTCGGAAAATACAAGAATAAAGTCAGTCCTAAAAACAATTACAAGATGACTAAAACCCTTTCCGATTGACCACTAAAAGTCTCAATTAGAATTTGATGATATTAACTTAACTGCATACTACTATGAAGTTGCGTCCTTAGATTATTTCTTTTCAACACAATCTTCTTGATGTGCCAGGGAATAGAGACAACATCGTTCTTGAGTATATTTTTCTTGCAAAACTTTTCAGATAGTATAAAGTCAGGTACGTTATTCGTTTACATGTTTTATCAATTTCCAGACGAGTCTTGAGCTCAATAATAATAACAGCCTTTTCACTAGAGCCATAATATTTATAGCTCCGCATAGGCAGGACACACACTTTATTTAAGTAAAGTACAGTTAATTTTGACTAATCGTAGAACCAAGGAATCAACTCCTTTGCAATGAACATCTTATAGTGATGCCAAATTATGTTCTTCATGTCGTACCCGGCAAAGACTCCAGGTTCCTTAATCATTCTCAGATTTACGTATATTAGCGGAATGTGGTCTCTACCAATATCCGGTAGATAAATCGGTACATCCGCGTATTCTGTAATAGTAGAGAAATCAAGAAGACACCAAGCTTGTCCCTTCTTAGAGAAGAAGTAATTATCTCTTTTGAAGTACTTTACCCCAAGGCCGTCAGATAGCTTCTTCTTGAGCTTTCCATCACTGTTTTTTTCTTACAACCAAAGGACCATCCCTGTTACATCTTAATCCTGTTGATTGTATTTAACAAAAATAATTTTTGGAGAGGACTGACTTTGGTAACTTTTAAAAGTGATCTATTAAATATGATAAGATGCAGATGATTACATTTTTATTATTAAGTGTGCTGAAGAATCAAATCTGGAAACTTTTATTTGATTCAATATTAATCAAATTTAATCAAGAGGAAAGTTCTGGAGAATACGGTAATTAAACACAAACATGTGATAAAGGTGTTAAAAAGTTCATATTTGTTTCCAATCAACTTGTAAAACTGGCATGTGGTAGCTCCAAGGGCATCCTATTGGATGGGAGAAGAGAAGAGACAACTGACTTTGATATGGAGAGTATAAGGATATCAGTTAACTGCTGTAAGGAATTGAGGGTGATTTCCATTGGTTATGATGAATATCTTAAATAGAAATTAGATAATTTATTTACATTCGTCTTGTATTATTATAGTAGGATGAAATTAATTTGTAAAGAAATACGAAATTGGACATTGTTAATATTTGAATAAGCATTAATTATACGTTATTTAAGTGAACAATTTAGGATTAATTTAAATGGGATGTAGCCAGTCTTCAGATATGTCAATCCATCATGTGAAACGTCCAAAAATGGGGGATCAAAAAACACAAAAGAACTTTAATGAAAAACAAGTCAAAGTATAAACAAATAAATAATTTAGATTGTCCACAAAACATGGTCCTATTTATCAAAGGATTTATTAAAAATAGGGACTAAAATATTTTTGAGGATTTTTGAAATCAGACCAGAGTTCAAAACTTTATTTTCTTTCAAAGGTGAGGGGGATTTGGCTTCTGACGATGAATTCATAATTCACGCTTCAAGATTCATGCAGGCAGTCAATGCAGCTGTGGTTAATATTAATGACCTTGATGCTACTCTGAGACCTCTACTTTTCGGATTAGGAAGGAGACATGTTGATTTTAAAGGATTCAAACCAGCATATTGGGATGTCTTTATTGAAGCTTTTCAATTTGTGTGGCGACATGAATTGAAGGAAAATTATAACGATTCAACAAAAGAGGCTTGGAATGCTATTCTATGTTACATGACTGATACTATGAAGGATGGCTACCAATCAGAACTTAATGACCGTAAGAAACGAATGGTCCAACAATAACTAATTATTAATAAACTAATTATTCTATTAAACTTAAAAATTAATCGAACATGTGAAGAAAAATAAATTTGTTGAATATTACCAGTGTTACCACAATCAAGAACATCCAGTTATATGGTCGATATGTGCCTTTGTGGGCTCGAAGGAGGAAGATCGGGTCAAGTTGAGTTCTCTGTTGAGGCGTGCCGAGACCACGTAAGTAGTTAGTTTGGTGTTACCGTGGTCTATGCAATTTTATGTTTTTGGAATATCAAATTTTTTATTAAATTCCAATGCGTCATAAAATAATGTGCAGTTCTTGTGATTGAGAACGCGATCCCTTTTACAATTTGTATGAAAATGCGCTCAACAAGCCATCATCTTAGGTGAGGAATTTTATTTTTTCATTGGAAAACAAAACTAATACTCAAGAGAATCGACGTGGTCGCCCTGTTATTTCTATATAATAAATATTTTTTCTTTATTCAAAATCCATTGTAGTCATTTGTCCCTACATGCGACAAAGTATATAAGACAACCAAATTCTCGGATTTTGCATCCTCTACAAAATTCATGAACAACAATAAAGGTTTGACATATTAAACAAAATTAAAAATCAATTTAAATTCATTCTCTTTTCAAATTGAGAATCCAAAACATCATCTTGGTCTTCATTAACTCCTTCAAACTCATCCTCGTCAACGCCTCCAACCTCAATAGAGTCCACTGAAATATAAATAAGAAAAACCCATGCCCTTTCTATTCATCTTTGTTTTTTTGTAATGAGGAACATATTCACTACAATAAAGATAAGCAATAACGAAAAATAAAGATGTCTGAGTTTATCAATGATAAAGACTATATCCTCAAAACCAGTTCCTACAGTGGAAGAAACAGAAACAGTCTAATAATAACCAAATTAATACCTCCACAGCCTCATAAAACTTATCCAAGACAAAACTAAGTGATCTACTTAAGTTTGCAGCATAGGAAGGATCTTCTTCCAAAGCATCACTGTATAATTCAAAGTTCTTAATCCATTTAGAGACCAGCTCACTGCCAGCCAAGTCACACTACAATTCACATAATACTAACTTTATTTAAACACAACAGAAAAGGTAGACCAAATTTATACATAATCGAGCAAGTATACAACATGTTACTCATAAATGTTATTGGGTTACTGCTCATTCGAGAGTCAGTTATGTAAAATACACACGTAGGGAAAGAAAAGGCCTAAATTATTAAGATAGTACTAGCAGATCAGTAATTATTGTCCCAGAAGCAGACCACGTGAAGACTTCTATCTGTCCAGGAGTGTCAATCAAAACATATCAAAATGACAACAACAAATACTTATATTTTCCCTTTTTATCCTCAATCAGTTTTATAATCTAACAATAATATAATATAAACCTGATCAAATCTTGTAGCGTATAAATTTAAAAGAAGTAACAATAGCTCCATTTGGACCTAAGTTGTAGTCTTGTCTAACTTTAGTGTATGAAACATTGTCACGAATGTCTAAGATAAACAAGCTATTTCACCAATATAGGAGTGTATGGGGTTAATACGGCAGGGTCCAAATTTATTATATAAGGAGATTTCTCTTCTAGTGTAAGCTTGTCGCTCAACATCTGAAATTGTTAAATTGAACAAACATTAATGAATGTAGTTTTCCAGATCCAGCCATTCCTACAACGAGGATAACTGTTGGAAGCATATCAGAACTAGTTTGTTTAGTACTGTCAACCATTGCTAACTACACCACGCTATTAATTTTGCAATGTTTGTTATTTAATAAAATATTAAAGTTAATAAAAACAACATTTTAATACAGTCATTTATAAATGTAACGAGCCCTCAGAACCCACACTCCCTGGTTAATTCCAGAAAGTCGGTCACGTCTATGTTTACTTCGGACAAAAGGTTGGGGAAGATGACTGTCAAGTTAAAATTGGACAACATTGAAATCCCCTTCACCAAATGTCAGAAGATCCTGGGTGTGACACTACATACACACCTATGTTTGTCACCACACGTGGCAAACATTGTTCTGAAGTGCGAGAAGAGGATCAATGTATTAAAATGTTTATCTGGAATATGGAAGACAGGTACCCACCCAGTCTTGATGAACATTTACAAGCAATACATCGAACCATGCATCTCGTACGCGTGTGCTTCGTGGGACCTTCATTATCATGGACGAACACTAAGAAAATCGAGGACGTTCAAAAGAAGGCTTTCAGAATGACGGATCGATGGTCTTGTGGGAGACACAGAACCGGACCGACTACTCTGGAGGCCCTCATTAAACAAAACTCCGGCATGCGGGAAGGTGGCCCTGCAAATAGTCAGCCGCCCAGTACGAGCTTGTGTGAGTACGAGGGAGGAGCACCGGGAAAGAATGAGGATTTTGGCGGAGCGCATCGGGATCACGTGATAGTTAGTTTTGGTTTTACCGTGGTCTTGGGTGTTAAATAAAATAATAAAATAAAAATAAAATAAACTGAAACCCTTAGGTTTGGAGACAGGTGATGAGAGAGGAAAAAAATAGCCGCGTGGCGCCATGTGTGCTTCGTGGCTAATTGATTGAAGTTTCTGTTTTACTCGTCTGTTCCTCCTCTCTTCCTATTAGAGTGGCGTCACGTGATCCACCTGTCTAGGTGGCGCCCAGTGCCAGGTCGGCGCGAAAAAGGATCATTTGCTCTCCCCCACTCCACTGGAGGGGTTTCCACATAGAATGAAAGCTCATTGAAATAGTCTTCCGTGACTTTTATTTCAAAGGAGTCAGTTATTAACAAAATTCAATCTTTCCGCAGCTCCAGCAGCGGCGGGATTGATGGTTTACGATTGAGCTTGTAAAAGATCTCATCTTAAAACTTAATAGAAAATTAATAAGATCTATTACAAATTTGGTCAACAGACTAATCAGTGGTGCCATCAACCATTTCACGAGGAACCTTTTCTTCAGTGCTCTTTTACTCGCATTTAACAAACCGAACGGTGGTATTCATCCAATTGCCATTGGAAATTTCTTCAAACGTTTAGCATCAAAAATTTTAGTGAAACTTGTATGTAATTGTTGAGTGAGGCTATGTTTCCAACCTAAATGGTAATTTATGTCCATCATCGATGTGAGGCTACCATTTATCACACGCTTGTTTGCCTTTTTCTGTAATCCCAGAGAGCGCAAACTACTTGTGAAGCTAATTCTATCAGGCGTGTCTGCATGCTGGAGTTTTGCGTTTCTGGGACACCTAAAATAGCCAAATTTGTCTATCTTTCTTACGGATTTGAAAGTTCGGTTGTCTTCGGTGAACATGTTTTCGAATCTTCGTCTAATTTTCAGCAAGGTGATCTGTCTGAACCTCTCCTTTTCCCCATTACTATTGACCACGTTATCTCGGCCCTTCTTAATACGATGACAGAATGATTGGTGAAGACGCCTCGATTATGGAGCCAAGGGAGGTGGCTTGCTTGGGATTCAACGTGCACGGACACTTTCTATAATGGTAATTTGCTCAAGTCATCGTTGCGCCCGGGTTCTGTAGCGAGCACTGCTGAAGATTTGAAAAGGAGAAAGTACTACGGCATCGTAAACCTATTCGTTTTCCAGTCGATTTTTGTTGAGACGTCTAGCTTTATTGGGCATCTCTAGTTTATCAGGTTAATCGGACGGCTTGCAGAGAAGCGGAAGGGTGAACCTAGAATGACGCGATGGCTTTTATGGAATTCACTCTACGGTTATACAAAATTCTTAAAATATATATATATGAATGAAAAACATTCTGGATGGTTCAAAAATAAAATGGCATGCTAAATCTAGAGAATTTGATAATCATTAAGACAACAGCAAAGTTGCCTTTTGAATCAAAAAATTGACCTTAAAAATCAATTAAATTGCCCTAAAAATGAAAAGTTGATTTGATTTTATTTGCTCAAACACAAAATTAGATAATTTTACATTTTCGGGTAGGAATTTTCTATCTTTCGTTAAAATTTTGTAAAGAATCGAAATGAGTTCTCCACTTCATAAGATGTTGCCTGGAATTCCGTTAACAATGGGAGAAATTACTTCTCTGTTGATTCCACAATTGCTTTCATTCCTTTGCATCATATTCTCCAATTTTACAAGAATCTTCCTTAAATTAGTATTATTTAACAAATAATATGCCTTATATAGTGTAAAATTTTGTGAATCAATTTCATTTTAAATATTCGTTAATAAATGAATTATAAATTCTTTTGCTTTTTGAATTGTATACAAATATTGATAATATGTGTTAAATTTTTCGCGTAGTTAGTTACATTTAGCCGCTTATAACGGCTTGCTTGGGATAAGTAGATTTCTAAAAAGTTTAAAATAAAAAAGGTACTAAGATTAGAAAAAGACTAGTATTCACTTTAAGTAAAATGCCTTTCAAAATTTGGTTGTTTCGCCAACCCTGAATTCCTTCCATTGTGAGTCACTTTCGAGTTACTCAAATTGACAACAAATTTTACATGAAATTAGAAATAATAAAATTGTCACCAAGGCAACGTAATAATATTATTAATAGATGAACAAATTAAATCGTTTGACAAAGTTTTCTGTTAAAAACAGCAACAAACTTGACTCAGATGAGAGAGGGGAGCTATTTATGGCTGCCTCTATTGGAGATACTGTCTGGATTGAACGATATTTAGGGACTAAACCTTCTCATAGACTTAATACTTTTGATGAAAATGTTGTTATATAAATAACATATAAGGGATTTCACCCATTCCATATTGCAGCCTTGAATGGACGATTGAATTGTCTTGATCTTTTCGTAAATAAGTACAAAATTGATGTAAACATTGCTTCTTCTTGTGAGTGGAGAGCTCTTCATTTATGTATTAATTCAGAAATTGGTGACATGGCTGACAAATGTTTCGACTTTCTTATAGATAACAAAGCTGATCCTTACTGGTTGAATTATTTGTGACCTTAGCATTAATTCTGACGGAACAACCCCCTTACATCAGGCAGCAATGGAAGGATGTCTTAATATAATCAATAAACTCCTTTTACTTGACTGTAATGTTCTTAAGACAGATTACTTTGGTAATAATGCTTTGGAATTGGCAAAAATATTCTCAAATCAGCACTGCGAAAAGTACAATTTTACAATTCCTTAGAATTTTAAGGATATCAGTATGGAGGGCCAAAAAAATGATTTCCCAGGAAAATTTTCTCAAAACACGATAATTTAAAAGAAAAGGTTCAATTTATCTTAATAAGACCATAAAATTTGTTGTAAAGCCGTTTCCTCAATAATAAGTTCTATTCCAAAAGTTGATTACACTAAAAGAGATCGTCTTGTTGAGATTCCTTCATTCGGAAAAGCACAAATCCACTAGACTATAGAGGGCTTACGTGGAAACCATGGAGGAAAAATATGAATCTGTAATTTCTTTATATGCATAAGACCATATTTGAAAAACCTCACTGATGTCTACCCACGTGATCAATATTCAAATATGCCAACAATGTGTTCTTCCCCAAAAATGCTTCTGCCTGGAAACGACGACAAAAATAAAATTTATAAGAATAAAAATTTGAGGGATGGAATATGCAAAGCATTCACGGACAGGTTGCATTTATGATAACAAATAGTGAGAAAACACGGCCTTATATCTATAAAAGTAAAAGATTGGAGGAGATTTACAAGGTAAGAAAAAATAATGAAATTTCCCATCTCCCGAGTGACATGTTTTATTAATACAGTCTTTTATTGAATAAACCAAATTAATCAAAACTTCTAACAAGTTGAAATGCTGAAATAAGTGACCCAAGTTGTATTTTATCATTTGTCCCAATTGCCACTCTGTATCTACAGATTATACAAACTACAACTCAATCTCACTTAGTTTTACATTCAAATCAATTCTTTTACTATTCTCCAAATTGACTAAAATAACCCCAATAATACTTTTTTTCATGAAAATATAAATCTCAGAAAGAATGTCAGCCAAAGAAACACTCTGCTGAGTCATCCACTCCCAAACTTCTGATGTGAGCAACAAAATAACCTCTGGAGGCTGAGGTAACACTCTTATTCAGAATAATCCCCATGATTCTAGTAATCTCTGTTGGACTTGGATGTGCAGTACACATGTAGATATCATCCTCAGATATTTCAGAGTCTTTTGAAACAGACATGCAGACACTCTGCAAAATATTAATAGCCTTTCGCAAATCTCCTTGTGAGAGTCGTACAATGGCATCATACGCGTTATCCATGAGAATTACCCTGCATATAAATGATTTATAATACGATTCCATGGTGGATATTTTTGATAGTTTTTGCTTAACAATAAGGTGAGAGATCCTTCCAAACCTAAATCGCATACAACGGGATTGAATTGGGGGAATTATCTTAGAGACGTAATTACACAAAATGCAGAATCTAGCATTGGAGGAATAATCCTCGATTACTTTTGAGTTATATCAAATATTACTTCGTCTAAGAGCATTCTGTGCGTCTTTGGTCATTGAATCTGCCTCATCAAGGATTATAAACTTTATTTTATTACTTAGATAACAAAAAGTATAACCCAAAAAGTGATTTTGTACTGACAAAACTGAATATTTCATTACGAATAACATCAATTCCTCTGTCATCTGAAGCATTCAATTCTAAAGTCATTCCACTTCTTTCTTCATTAGAGAAAAGACTGTGAGTAATAGCCAATGCTGTGCTTGTCTTTCCTGTTCCCGATGGTCCATAAAAGAGAAGATGAGGTAACTCATTTTTATCAATCAGTTTTTTTACTCAAGTAATATATAATTATACTTGTGTGACTTATATTGGATTGAAGTGATAATTCTGAAAAGTCAGGTCTGTATTTCTCTATCCTATTAATTATTATATTCGACAACCAGGGATATGATTCAAACTTATCCATTCACCACAAACTAATATCAACTCGGGAACTTATTTCAAATTATTTATTAAACATTAATAATTTGAAATAATAATTAAGTGATCCCTCATTTCACCTATAATCTTCAGATGACTCTATTTAAAAAAATTAAGAAATTGACCGGAATTGACTTTATTACCATTTACTCCTGAATTCTATATAAAAACAGTACGTCGAACCATCCTATGCGTGAGGCCTATTTATTTCATAGGAAAATTTTGAAAAAAACCTCATATAATGACAGAACAGTGGATTTCCAAAAAAGTCTCTGGAGTCATAGTGGGAAAAAATTTTCAGATTCATTGAATCTTCAAGCAATGTTCCTAAGATTATGGAAGGATTTGTAAAAGGTATGTTTTTGACAAAAATGTTGCTAATTTGTCAATATGTTCAAATCTCTACGTGACGTATTATTATTAATAGCAATGCTGAGGAACCAGAAAAGTTAATTAATTTGAGAATTTGAGATTCCATCTCAGGGTACGGGCTGTATGTCTTTTCCATCCTCCCCTGTTTCTCGCAACCGCCCTCAGATCATCCAGATCCTCTCCTGTTTTCAGTTTTCTTTCTATGAAGTGAGTTTTGTCGACCTCGATACGTTGTTTTGTTTAATACAGAAAAGTATTATTCCATGGCCTGATTGGCCGGTGTCATTTCCGAAGCTCTTAGGATATGTCCAAAGAACTGCCATTTCGCAGAAATAGCTTTATTCCCAATCTTTACTGTTTGAGTAATTCTATATAGTTCATCGTTGGTTATCTGTTTTGGCCAGTAGACTCCCAGAAGAAGTCGCAGTTGTTTTCTGTGGAAAGAGTTGAGGTTTTCCAGTTATTTGGTGGTTAGGCCCCAGGTCCCCGCGTTATAAAGTAGAATTAGTTCTATAAAGGATTTGTACAACCGAATTTGAAGGCGAGTACCTATGTACTTTCGTCGCATCCAGATCGCCCACAATTTTTTGAAAGAAGCAGCCGCCATAACTTTCCTGTGAATAACGTCCTCCGAGTCCCCGAGGAGAGATCCAACTTTCTTGCATGTTCTTCACTTTTCCTCGTTTCTCGTCGTGCAACGGGATATGCTAGTTCTTTCCGTTTTGTCCGGGTTTACTATCAAGGACCAGTCCTCCAAACCTTGAGGGATCACTTTTAGTATAGTTTCCATCAATATCATGGCGGAGATTACTTCCATCACGTTAGTGAAACAGTTCTTTTCCCGGAAAGGTCTTAGAGCTGCCTCCATGTATATTATGAATAGGACCGGGAATAACGACTCTCCCTATGGCGCGCTGTATCGGTTTTAAACCTTATTGAGTTATAATTTCCCACGCACACTGATAGCGATGTGTTGGAGAGTAAAAATCTGATCATAGGTGATGCATCCTCGTCTAGAATACTTTCCAGTATGTGCATTAGCTTTTTGCGGTTGATAGTGTTGAAAGCACTAGATAGGTCAATTCCAAGGATTGAGATTTCTTCTTTGTGTTTCGGCACATTGCACACATCCATATGTGGTTCCATACAACGTCTGCTGTCGATCTTCCAGGTCTGAATCCACTTTGACTTAGGTTCAGGAACTCATTTACGGGTCCTGAAATGAGATCCAGCACAAGGGAGAGTATTTTCCTTATCGTATTCATTAGTGTAATCGTGCGTAGACTGTTTAGATTGCCTCTTTCCTTTCCAGGTTTCTGAATTGGAATCAAGGTGCCATTCCTCGCATCAAATGGACTGTGACATTTGAACGTCCTGTTCAGGACTGTGCAGATTAATTCAGCCACCCTGTTTGACGCGTATTTCAATAATTCTGCACCCATGTTGTCAGGTCCAGGGGCTCTGCCATTCTTGAGCTTACCCAAGACTGAAACGACTTCGTAATGCGTGATGTTTTGATTCAGGTGTCTGTGAATTCCTTCAAATGGTTCCAAGTGTTCATTGAGATTTAGTGACGTATGAATGATAGATAATAATAGTTATTGATTTGATAAAAATTTATAATTATATTTAATTTGAATTTTTTAACTGAAAATACGAATTAGTAAAATTCACAATATTCAAATTTAATATTTCATTAATTCATCAATAAATAAAAATTAAAAAATCAATATTAGCTTTCAGTTAACGGTTGATTATTTTTAAATTTGCTAATTTTATGTTATGAAAGGAAAAATTAACAAATAATTCCCTTGTTCAAAACAGACTTTCCTTACTGGCAGCCTATAATATTATATTTAATTTATTATTTTACATATTTAATAGTGAATTATCGATAAACAGTCAAAACCACATTTTAGAATGTCTTACAGACTACACTTTTTGAATGTTGGAATCGCATCTTCAGCAGCTTACTTACTTTATCCCAAATCAGAAGACCAAAATAAATCAATAAAACAAATATACAAAATTGAAAAACCGACAAATCTACTTAAGCACATTAAAGTACTAATTTATTCAATTTAATAGGCTAAATACGGAATTCCTGGTCTTTCCATAGCTGTTTCAGTGAATGGTGAGCTTGTTTGGACTGAGGGTGAATTTTTTGATATTTTTAGGTTTTGGCTACTCTGATGTTGAAAATTTGGTAGAATGTAGTCCTGACACTGTGTATAGAATAGCTAGCATTAGTAAATCAATCACAACAGCAATTGTGGCTAAATTGTGGAGTAATGGAAAATTATCCCTAGATGATCCAATCTCAAAGTATAATGTTAATTTTCCAACCAAATTTATTGAAGGAAAAGAAGTAGAATATAATTATAATTAGTGCGTAATTACTTGTCGTAATATAATGTCCCATTCAAGTGGAATTCGTCACTATAAGAATGATGAGGAGTTTTATATCACAAAAAAGTTCAACGATATTTCTTCTGCTATGAATATATTCAAGGACGATGATCTTCTCTTTTATCCAGGTTTTATCAATTAGAATTATTGAAGGAACTAAAGCTAACTACAGCACATTTGGTTGGACTCTATTAGTAGCTGTATGTGAGTCGATGAGTCAAAAAAAGTTTACAACTCTTCTCAGAGAACTCTTCGAAGATTTTAGAATTGACGCTACTTATATAGATGATCATAACCCTTTGATTCTAAATAAAACAAGGTTTCATTATATCATAGTGCTAGATACTATAGTCTTAATAATCGGGAAATGGTTAATTCACCATACTCAGAATCCACACATAAATATGCTGGAGGAGGAATTCTTTCTACGGTTGGAGATATCGTGAAATTTGGTAATGAAATGCTTAGAGGATATTTTGAGGAAGATGGATATCTTGGACAAGAAACTATGAGGGAGTTATGGACTCGTCAGTTTAACCATAATGCAAATAAATATTTTGGTCTTGGTTGGTTTATATATGATCATCCACAACAACATAAATATATTTACCACACAGGAGGGGCAGCTGGATGTAGTTCTATCATATTATTAATCCCATCAAATATTAATGGTGTAGTCGTCTGTATTATGGCTAATCGTGACAATGTATCATTATTGAAAACTGCAAAACAAATTGGATTTTACTTTGTTAACCAAATTTAACTAATTATTATTTTATTCTTTTCTGTGATTGATAGCGAAAGGATCATAATAGTCATATTTGTTTAACTAAATGTAACCAATGAATACAGAATTTAATGCATTTGTAATATCCTTATTGACTGATTGTTGAGTATTTAGTATTTTGATAGGAAATATATAATCCTCAACTGCCAATCGACGAAGAAGGACAGCCAATTTCTTATTTTTACATTCAATATCCTGACATGGAAGTATAGTATACACATTATTTGCTTCATCGTGAATTACGATTACTTCTTTCTATGATTATATGTTAAATTTACCCGAATTATTAATTCATGACAAAGACCTGCAAATAAACTTTTGTTTTTATTAATTTTCTCAAATCCCAAATGTATATCTGTTGATGGCTGAAGAATATAAGGCTAACAATTAATAATTATCACACATTTCCAAAAAACAAAGACTCACAAATATTTTCATGTGGTAATCTATGGGAAACAGTAAAGACTCCATTAAGTGGTGACCCCTTTGGATTAATTAGCATGTCTTGGCTATCACAGTAAATGATAGGACTTTCATTTGGGAATATTAAACTTATTTTCATTTGCGGGAGAGTAATGAGAAAGTAACGTTTCAAAAAGCAGTTAATGGAAAGTTTATCTATAATATTAATATTAATAAACCAGAATTGACATGTGTTAATGTTAGTAATTCTATGTTCTCTATCATTAATACTTCATTATATTCATTTTCTTCGCGCAAATAAGCCACGTGAATATCCTGAACTTTAATTATGCAATCACTCGTAAGTTAATAGTGTTCATATTGGAAATAGATTTACACAACAGTTTTAAAGTAGAATTAATAGGCTGAGCTGTTATTATCAGAATTCTCCCTATTAGTTTAAGCTGCAATTAATAGTATATTACTTTGGGGTAGCGACAAATAAAGTCATCAATCATCCTCAAAGCTTCCATAAAATTGTCGGATATGGTTGAGAAGACTGATTCTACCCGAACTGTGGGTTTCCAGAAATTCTCGAAAACATTGTTTAGTAGATTTAAAATAATTGGAATTTTGTGGCTTAAATCACCAATTTCGTGAATAATCTTCTTTTTACAACGATTAAAATACATCTGGTGGTCTATTTATTCTTATGAATCCAATAAATGGAATATGATTAAGAAGATTGCATTTACTCAATAGACCCAATACATGTTCGAAGGAAGCTTTGATTTCAAATATATCTTTCATAGTTATTGGTGGAAAACTGTCAATTAACACTATTTGCACTATAAAATTACTAAAAATGACAACCAAAACGATATGACATTTGATAAAAATTCCCTCCAAAAAATTAGTTTTATATTATAAAAATAAATTTTTACTTTTTCTTTTTAAATTTTCTTTTATAAAAATAATTTTTTACTTTTTCTTTTTTTTAAAGAAGGGACAATATCCTGGAGGCGTTTGTTGAGAGATGCCTTAATATTTTCGAATTTGTGAATCAGTCATACAGCCTACCTTCATCCTTACTTTTCGAGGACTACCTAATCCATTCGTATTCTGGAGTGCAACAGAGAGATCCCCTTGGAGCCCTATTGTTTTGTCTTGTAAAATCACCAAACTTCCGCGCTCGCCCTTCAACCTATGGTATCTGGATGATGCGGTCCTCGGAGGACCCCCAGACACTGTTTTCCGGGATTTGGAAGTGATAATTCCTGCACTGTCGGATGCTGGACTGGAATTAAATTACACTAAATGCGAAATCTACAATTGAAGAAGTATTCAAAATCATTTCCATCTTTCGGAAATTTACTGCCTGGAAGTATTTCCATACTTGATAAAGACCTTATATTCCTCGAATCATAATGAGTGAAAAACGACTGTTACTCGGAGAGACTCTGGACCGCTTGTGTCTACTTGACATGCATACGTCATTATTTCTTCTGAAAAATAGTCTCAACGTACAGAGGCTTGCATACGTATTGAGGACTGCTCCCTATTTCTCCCAGTGTGACCAACTCGCACAGATTAACGGGATCTTCCGTACGACAGCGGAGCGTATTCAACGTCGGTTAGAGGACTACTCATGGAAGCAAGCCACGCTGCCAGTGAGACTCGAAGAGTTTGGAATTCGCAACCCTGTAGATTTTTCTCTCTTGCATATTTTATCGTTTCTAATGGCCTGTAACACCCTTGTCAAGAGATTCTACACTCCCTCCCTGAATTCTCTATTGACAAGACGTCGGCGATGCTCGTGAGGCCTGGAGCCGTACTTATCAGCTTTCCCTGCCTTCCTCGTTCTCTCAGTGGGGCCTGGACGATGCTATATGCTGGAATTCTTTCGAAGATTTGCTAATGTCATCTAGCCAACATTGCCGTGCCTGTTTGTTGTCGGGGGCGTCTTCCGAGAGCGGTGCCTGGCTCAACGCCGTAACCAATGGAGTTTTGGGTAACCTGGATGATGAATGCGTCCGTATTGGGATCTCATTACGACTGGGATTAAAAGTCTGTGCCCACATCCGTGCCGATCGGAAACCAAATCGACTGTTTTGGCTTACACCCTCTCTCCTGCAGGAAGAGTGCAGGCAGATTTCCCAGACACATGGCCTTGAATGAAGTCGTTAGGAAAGTTTTGGAAGCTTTGGACGCCACCTCCATGCTCGAATCAGTCGGTCTTTGAAGGCGAGAGGGGAAATGACCAGATGGGATGACAATCTTTCCTTTTGAAGCCGGGAAACTTCATGTCTAGGACGTCACCTGCACCGACACGTTTGCCTCTTGAGCCTGTTCTGCCGCTTAGAAGGCCGAGAATTTGAAACGGGAAATGTAAGCGATCCTACCCAAGGATTTTTTGTTTTTCCCACTCATCGTTGATACGTCTGGTCCCCTTGAGCCTGCACGCTGGAATTCTTGAGTCGTCTAGGGAATTGGATCGCTACACGATCAGGAGACCCTTATGAGGGCTGCTGGTTATTTGAGCGAATCTCGCTCGCCAATCTGAAAGGGAATAGTGACGCAGTCAGGGCAGCCGCTATATGACCATTTACTCTCTTTTCTTTACTTAAATTAAATTCCAAAGACCACTGTTAAACAAAAAAAACTAAACCAAGTGATCCCGACGAATTGGATCAAGGCTCTCATCTTTTCTCGGTGTTGATCCCTTGAGCCTACACAAGTTCGTTGCGGACGAGCACTTTTTTCTCGGCATTGGTGTCCATTTTTGTTTTTTTGATTAGTTCCTCAATTGGCGTCGGTGATTTAATGTCTTCCCTGTGTACCATCTCTCCGTTAGCTTGAAGGCCCTTTTCTGGGTTGCAGAGATTTTCTGGATGCTCGTATAAGAGGCAAGTGGTCCCCATGAAGTACACGCATATGAAATGCATGGTTCGATGTACTGTGAGTAGAGGGTTTTAAGTATAGGGTGATGTCCAATTTTCCATAGACCTGTTAGGCATCTCAGAAGGTTGGTTTTCTTCTCACATTTGTTCAGCACGTTAGTGACGTGTCTCGAAAAGTTCATGTGCAGAAAGTCAGACCCAATATTTTTTGCCATTTGCTGAACGGCAATGTTCTTCCCTCCGCAGTAACTTCTATTGTCCTGTTAGACAATCTTTTGTCCGAGGTATAGTGAGTTGTAACAGATTTTTCGGTATTGATTGACATCCGATTTTCATTAAACCACTCGAGTAGTCGATCCATGTGGTTGTATTTTTCCGTCGCTGTTTGGATGTTCTGATCCCGTAGGCTAAGACGATATCGTCTGCATAAGCTAGAAGCAGGTCGTCTTCTCCATTCGGCGTCGGAATGTCAGCCGTAAACAGGTTGAATAGTAATGGTGATAGCGGCGAGCCCTGGGTACTCATTTGGGAATAAACGGGAACAGAATGAATGTTTCCAATGCACACTCTACCTCTTAGTCCGCGAAGGAAGTTCATCAGCCAGCGTTTGAGGTTTTCAGTGATATCTGATTGGTAAATTTTCCATGTTAGGTTCTTCCTCGGCACATAGTCGAAAGCGTTTGTGGACGTCCAGTGAGCATAGCACAGTTTTCTTGTGTCTTGGCTTGCACTGAAATCCAGAGCGAATAAAGTTAGTCAGGATGTGAGGAAGCTCGTTGTGGACCGATCCTTTTTGAAACCATGCTGGAATGGTTTATCGGGAGTCCTTTCAGTGATTTTTTCGAGGATAACTTTTCCAGAATTTTTGACATGGAGCATAAAAGAAATAGGCCTGAAAGAAGCCGGATCTTTTTTCGGTTTTCCTGACTTCAATACTGGGCGAATGTTTGCAAGTTTCCATATCGTTGGGATTGAGTTATAATTAATCGACCAGTTGTAGATTTTGGTCAGAGTACCGATTCTTTCATTTCCTAGGTTTTTCAGAGGATTATGGGAATTCCGTCTGGACCATGAGAATGTGTTACTTTTGTTTGGTTAGATGACATTACCTCCTTTTCCGTGAAATAAGTTAATTGATCCCTTTTCGGTCTTCTTAGCGGCGGTTTGGGTGGGTCAGTCCTCATGTGGTTTTTGTGAGAGATTTTCGCGTAGTATTTTATTAGGGTGTTTAGGTCCTTTTGGCTGAATTCGTCATTTCCGGGTGTCCTCTCATCCACCTTCGAGATATTTCAAATTGTCTTCCAGACTTCGGATGTTGACCGGTTACGATTTAATGAGTAAGGACCATCTTCCATTTGCTCTCTGTATTTTAATTCCATCGGCTTTTATTTTCTCGTTCAGCAGTTTTAGATGGATCCCTGCTTTTTTGAGACGGTTTCATTCCTTGACCAGAGCCTTCTTTCCGTACTCTCTCGTGTAAACGACATATCTTTTAGGGACAGCCATTGTTCTTGCTTCCAGGATGACTTTGTTGACGTTGACGACCACTATAAAGGGAGGTAAAGTTTTCCAGCTGTATGTTAGTCAAATGTTGATCTGTAACTGATCGGAATAATTCCAATTTGCAAGATTGTATATATATGCAGGTTTTTTTTCCACTGGTAATTTCGCTTTTGATTTTTACAGAATAGGGTTATGATCACTTCGGGTGTCGTAGATGACGGACCAATCAATCGTTGTTGAAAGCTGTGGTGAACAGAGTGTGATATCTGGGGTGGTTGGATTGTCAGAGTTCTTTGAGGTGTTTGTGTGTTTTTTGATGGGTCATTGATGATTGTCAGATTGCCAGACTGCGTCAACAGCGAATTTCCTCTTGTATTCGCAGACTGATTTAAGAGCCAGAGAGGGTGTTTAGCATTTAAATCGCCGCAATCACGACTTCGTTCCAAATCTCCAGTGTCGGTAAGTCCGGCATAGTGTAATGTTTCGGACATGAGCCCAGAGGCGGAATATACATGTTTACTAAATATAGTCTTCCTTTGTTGTGCCAACAGATATTCCGATTGTCTCCGTGGTTTCATCACTCCCCAAAAGTTTCTTCGCTTCGAGTGTATGGTCCTCATACTTTATGCCTTTTCTGATTAATGTAAGTAGTCCTCCTCTACGTTTCTTAGTGCGCACGTATTATGTTGTATCCGGGAAAAAGGGGCGTAGTATCTTTTGCTGATAGTTTCGATTCTTAGATGAGCACGATGTCAGCTTTAAGTTTAACAATCAGAGTTCTAAGTTCAATAATTTTGCCTTTTATTCCGTTCACATTCAGTTGTATAACGGAGATCCGGTCCTTTGACTTGTGTAGGTTCTGAATCCGATAAGCTGTAGCCAGACCAGTAATCCGTCGACCGGGGGCGACATGTACTCCCGGTGGAAGAGAGCTAATGGCAGCCATGTTACTGAGAACGACCACGTTTGGTTGTTACTTTAGTGTTAATCACTGGGGGGGTTTTTTCGCTTAATTTAGCAAAAGTATCCCCGGATGATCCGGTTGGTT
Source organism: Dicyema japonicum (assembly GCA_011109175.1). Lineage (NCBI taxonomy): Eukaryota > Metazoa > Dicyemida > Rhombozoa > Dicyemidae > Dicyema > Dicyema japonicum. Next base: position 278,902 of record RDEW01000046.1, on the reverse strand, counting down.
AAACTCCTCTACGCTCTTCTCGAGATTGCGATTTTTCGGAGGCTTTCTAGATCATCTGCGTCTTTTAATGCCATTTTAACATGTTTTAGGTCGATCTTCATTATTGATGACAAAGTTGTGACTTCCGTCTAAAAGCACCGGAGCAGAGGAAGTATGATTTCCATAATATCGTAAGCAGAACGACATGATCCGTAATGCGTGTCCAAATAATCCCCATCGGGTCTTGGTAATAATTGCATCCAAGTGCTTCGAGTTGCAAGCTGTGTAGTTGCTTGATTTTTGATCACAATTGGATGGTGAATCTTTAGTAAAGTCCTTAGTTGTTTTCTGTAGAAAGCATTAAAGTTATCAACACATCTCCGAGTTAATTCCTCACGTTCCTGAGTTGTAGAGCAGTATAAGTAGGACAAAATCATTGTCTAGTCGTATTTTAGCTGATCTTGAAACTTGCACATATCTCATCCATGTCGAATTTAGTCTATTCAGTGCTTTTGTTGACAACATATTTCTTAGTTGACATCTTCCAGGTCGACAAGCAAAAAATTTTTTGTTCTCCTCCATATCTTATCATTAAGTTTGCTTTCTCGTTTGATTGCAACAAGCTATATGTTTTTTGTTCATTTTCAGAAACCACTCTCCAAATACTCCGGGAGCATGATTAAGAGAAAAATCCGCTTCATCCGCATATATTAATTCCAGGTAGAATTAAGACCAATTTTAGCTCTCAGATCCCAAAAGGAAGCTTCTAGGTAAACAAGAGAATTGGTGATTATGAGTCACTTTTGGGGTACTAATATGTGTTTTAAATTTGTTAGAACGCTTTGAGCTAACTCAGACTTCCAATTTCGTGCTTGAAAGTAGAACCCGTATCATCCTTAAACTGTCCTTATCTACCAACGTTTCTCGTGAGCTTTCCTCTACTAACAGTATCAATAACTTTCGATAAATCAATCGCCAGAATATAAACTGACTTCTCGAACCTTTGCGTCATAGCACACACACATCAAATTTTCACACGATATTCGCCGTAGACCTCCATTTTCTGAATCCACTTTGTAACATCGACAAGAACTTGTCCACAGTAGGTGATATTCTATCATGGACTATTAGCGAGAATAGTTTTCGTATAGTCGTTAGAAAAGGTATGGGTCTGCTTTTCAACTGACCCAACTGTTTTTATATAGGAATTAGGACTCCTTGTCCAATTGGAACTCCCATGTATAGTAAAAATGTCGTTTAGTATGTTTCATAGCTGATAGGCAACTGAAGGGGCGAGTATTTTAGAAGTTCTCCGTTTATACTTTGAATACCCGGACTTTTTCCGTTAGTCAGTTTTTGCAAAGCCGTTTGTATCCCAGTTATAGTTATTAGGATGTTTAAACATCTCGGATCTACGACAAACTGACGTAACTATTCATCATATTTTTTTATTATCATGATTTTAGAAAAGGAATTCAAAGTAGTCGGTTATTTTTAGGCCATCTCTTTTTTGTCAAACATTTTCCTTCCATTGTCGTCATTTAATTTCCTTTAGGTTTAGTAGTCGGATTACTCTGAATATTTTTGGACCATAGTTAAGGTGTACAGCCTCTTTGGCATACTGTTCAAGTGTTCGTACTTGAAGTAATCTTATCCTCGTCTTTATATGACGTAATGGAATTCCTTTTGTATTTTAGTACTGTCTTTTCTATATGTTTTGTATTCTCTATGCGTAGTTTAAAATTTTTGTGTTCTCAATAAAATATCATATAAACGAGCAGATGCTGGCTTTCTTCAGGTAAATGTAACAATGACCGTGCAATGTTTTTAAATTCGTTTGAGACTAAGGTCCAGCGATCTTTAGGTAGAATTTCGGTGTTAAATTACTCTAACGTCGAATGTCGCAATTACGATTTCTCAGGGGTGTGTTGTACGCATTCATGCAGTTGAGGGACGTCACTTAGCCAAAATAAACAAAGGACATTTCTCAAAAAGTGAAAAATTAAACCAAAATCAAAGGTAACAAAATCTAACTATCCCAATCAATATGATTGAAGAAATAATTAATTAACTCTTGAGGCCATGCATTTCTTGCGTAATCTAACGATATATTATGTATTTCCTCGACGTTTCGGCTTTTAAAGTAACAAACGACAATACAATTTGACTTGTAGGGTAATAATTCCACCTTCATTATTAATAGACTCTATAGACTCTAAATCATAGCCTGGCAATTCATCACTTAATGTACAACCATTTTTGAGTTTACTAGAATATAACAATAATATGACCATCCCTCATCTTTGTCTTCAAATTTATTTATTAGATAGTTACAATTAAGATTACTGAGAGGTTCCCATGTGTTTTCGTCACTGTAATAAAAATAACATTTTTACGATGAGTAGCCAGCCCACTTTACGAGATAGAGTTTTTCTCCATGTTCGTCGATTTTTGAATCGACTATATCTTCAACCTCGTATTCAATCTCTTTTTTATAACTCCTGTTAGCTCTCACCATAAACAACGGAAAATGGCGCTATATTTAATGTAATAATTCAAAAACAATTTTATTTTAAAATTATTTAAATTATTTTTTAAATATTTTGTTTAAAGAGATTAGTTTAATTAGATTGGGCGTTATGTGGTCCAGCAATTCAAAAAATTCAAAAGGATTTGGCAACGCCCAGAGGGCTTCTAATGCCCTCCCGAAAAGGACCATTAGACCCCTTCCTTCCGGGGTCATTATCGACCCCCGGCGAAAACCCTCAGCCCACAGTGGAGAAAGGAAATTTACTGCTCTCCAATTGAACATCAACGGAATTAAAAGCAAGGTCAGGGAACTCCGTTCAATCCTGGCAAATCAGAAGATCGACGTGGCCATGATTAAAGAAACTAAACTCCGCATGAATGATCCACTTCATTCCCTGGATACGAGGCAATCAGGATGGACCGCAAAAGAGAAGAGGGGTGGATTACTTACTCTATTCAAAAAGAACCTGAAATGCAGAGACATTACTTCGGAAGTGAGAAAACTTGTTGGAAATGACGAGGTTACTGAGGCAATTGGAATCTCGCTTGGGACAACGAAAGGAAGTATGTGCCTCGTGAATATCTACTTGCCTCCTCCCGGCTCCTGTTCAAAGGACTATGTTATTCCAAACCTATCAAAATTGGCTATCTACGATGAGATCATCATATGTGGAGATTTAAACGCAAAGCACCCATTATGGTTGTCAACCCAACAGGCCGACACGAGAGGCTATTGTTATTGAAATCGGACTCCCTAACGATTCTGAACGATCCACGAAAAATATAAGGACCCCACTCAGAGAGACGGATCAGCCTACCTCACCGGATGTAACACTCTGCTCATCGTCGCTTTCATCAAAAATTGATTGGTCAGTCATAATCCAATTGTGATGAAGATCATGAGAAAAGTCAGAGTGAGGAGAACACCTGCTAGTTATAACTACAAAGCTGCTAATTGGGAATTGTATCGCGCAATCTCTGATGATAGACTGAAGAATTGTTACTTGGACAGCTTCAAATCGCTAGAAAAAGCAATCAAATACTTTACTTGCACAATCCTAGAAGCAAGATCATTGGCTATTCCCAAGCATCGTCTAAATTCCTCTAATGGTCGAGAAAAGTCGGCATTGATCAAAGAAAGAAATCACCTCAAAAAATCTATTTGGATTACATTAAAACAAAACTCCGGATCAGAGCTCTAAACAACGAAATAAAGGCCAGAGATAGTTCAAGGCCCAGAAATTGAAGTGGAATCGGATTCTTAAAAAGGTAAATCGCAACCGTAGAAAGCCATCCGAAATGTTGCAAAGGGAGAAGAAACTTCCCCCGAGGATGACTATACTCAACGAGACGTTAACAATTTGATAAAATTCTACACAAAAATTTCGTACAAAAAACACAGGAAGTCGGAAGTGCTTCACGCAGAAAACTGAAGAAGGATTCTAACCCAGTTTACTTCTCGGATGAAGACGTGAAGAATGCGCTGCGTTTTACAAGAATAACGTACTCTGCCGGTCCCGACAATATTTCAGTAGTGTTATTGAAGAACCTCGAAGATATGGGAGTTTGTTTTCTAACGTCGATTTTCAACTATTAAATTAATTATAATGTAATACCGTTGTTATGGAAGCAAGCCAACATCCGACCTATACTGAAACCTGGAAAACCTAGGGAAGATCCGGCATCATCAGAAATTAACCAACTTCATTAGAGATAGATTTTCAAACAAACCAAGGCATTTGAAAACAGTCTTATGTTCCATTGATATTAACAAGGTTTTTGATTCTATTTCGAGAAAATATTATCAAAGAAAATTTTCCAGTCCGAGATCCGGGGAAACTTAAACTTTGGATAACAAATTTCTTAAGTGGACGGAGGGGACGTGTATGCCTCGGAGGACTGAAATCAGTCTCACGTCTTCTCCCAAACGGTGTCCCCCAAGGATCTCCTTTATCCCCCGCCTTATTCAATTTATACCTGGCCGACCTCCCGACACCGGAATCCAATAACTATGTTCTACTCTCATATGCGGACGACATTGTTTTGGCCTTGCATGATCGGGATATCCAAAATGCTACAGAAAGATTACAAATTAACCTGGACCGACTCAACGTCTGGGTAATGAAAAACCCACTCACCATAAATTCCAGAAAGTCGGTCACGTCTATGTTTACTTTGGACAAAAGGTTGGGGAAGATGACTGTCAAGTTAATATTGGACAACGTTGAAATCCCCTTCAGTAAATCCATGGCGTGACACTGGATACGCACTTATGTTTGTCCCCACACGTGACAAGCATTGTTCTGAAGTGCGAGAAGAAGATCAATGTATTAAAATGTTTATCTGAAAATATGGAAGACAGGTACCCACCCAGTCTTGATGAACATTTACAAGCAATACATCGAACCATGCTTCTCGTACGCGTGTGCTTCGTGGGGACCTTTATTATCATGGACGAACACTAAGAAAATCGAGGACGTTCAAAAGAAGGCTTTCAGAATGACGGATCGATGGTCTTGTGGGAGACACAGAACCGGACCGACTACTCTGGAGGCCCTCATTAAACAAAACTCCGGCATGCGGGAAGGTGGCCCTGCAAATAGTCATCCGCCCAGTAAGAGCTTGTGTGAGTACAAGGGAGGAGCACCGGGAAAGAATGAGGATTTTGGCGGAACGCATCGGGATCACGTGATAGTTAGTTTTTGGTTTTACCGTGGTCTTGGGTGTTAAATAAAATAATAAAAATAAAATAAACTGAAACCCTTAGGTTTGGAGACAGGTGATGAGAGAAAAAAAATAGCCGCGTGGCGCTAGAAAATTATTTATTCCAATGGGAAGACAACTGACAAACAGGCGATTCAATTCAACAGCCAAACATTTAGTCAAAGAAAGAATCTGTTTAAAGAAAAAAAACATACCGTCAAAAGAAGATAAATAAGAATTCGTACACTAAACAAATACGAATTATATCAAGGCTACTCCAATTTGCGACGGATCGGAGAGATTGGTGAAAATTGGCTTATGAGATCGACTATATTTGGATAACATAACACTAAACAAGGAGATTAACAAATTTATCAGTAAAACAAACGAGAAACGATAATACTTTTGAATTCGATGCGCAAGGTGCTGGCAAACATTGCACTAAGTCTGATAAATGGTGTGTCGGATCTATACAAGTTGGTTTCGAGAAGGGAGGTCTATGGCAGACATTGTATGAAGCCACAGATGGCGCTGCGCAACGCACCAAAGATTCAAGAGCTCAACGACCGTGTTGGGAATAGATCTCTCCAGAGCTTTCGACTCAATAAACAGACAGAAACTGATGAATGTGCTTGAACAAATATTGGATAAATCGTCGTTAGGATAATCAGACTACTACTTGCGAACACAAGACTATCTGTGAGGACAGAAGGAGCAACTTCCCGCAGTTTCAAAACAACGATTGGGACACCCCAGGGTGATTCTCTCTCCCCTTTACTATTCACCATATACCTTGAATCTGCACTCCGCGATCTCCGTAAATGCTATATAGGAGACATAGAAGAAACATCTTATGCGGATGATGTGGATTTCGTATCACGGGACGCGACCGCACTCCAACACCTACTCGAAATATCTTATGTTGTCCGGCCCAGCACTCTTGTTGTTCTTAGTTTATTTAGCGCTAATTTTACCTTTTTCACTGTGATTGGAATTTTTAGCGCCTTTGCTTCTCCCTGGAAAAGGGGAAAGTCCTTATTTTCTTTATTCAATAGTGTTTCGAAATGTCGTGCAATCAATTCTGTTTTTTCTTCCGGGTTACCCACGATTTTTCCATCTTTGTTTTTGATGTGAAGGGTGTTTTGTCCTTTCACCTGCGGAGCTTGAGAAATGGTTTCTTAGAGTAAATGTTAACAAAACTGAAATTGCGGAAATCAAAAGAGAAGACGATATTACTCATGAAAGATGGAGACGTACTAATAAGCTCGGCTCTCTACTAGGAGACGCTGAAGATGTACTAAGGAAAAAAACACTGGCAAATGGCTAAACTGAAGAAAGGATGGCTAAGAGCCAAAAAACTTGGAATTGACATCAGATGCAGACTTTACAACGCGTTTCTGTAACCGATCCTACTGTACAACGCTGGGACATGGGAAGTTACTTCAACGAACTTTGAAACTGGATTCGTTCCATAGAAGGCAACTAAGAAGCTTACTCGGAATGGAGTGGCCACGTAGAATACTACGTGGGATGAGAGAAGGCTCTTTCTCACGGTAGTGGGAACAATGGGAGACCACAGATGTTGGATGGCTCGTTTGATTGCGGTAACTGGGATTATAAACTGTCTGACGTTTTTTCTGTCTTTCTTTCTCGGTGATCTAATAATAAATTGGGTTAGCATATTAGTAGACCCAGAGAGGTTGAATTACCATTACGTCGAATTAATGTCATGAATTAATTGCTAGGATTTTTTAAAACCATCAGCTTTTCGATGGAATCAATAATTAGGTTTCCTCTCATGTCGAAGTTTTGGTTGTTGAATCATTGTTGGCGCTCAAGTCACTGAAGATAATTACATTGTTGAAGAGGCCGAGTTCATTAAGTCTAGTAACCACTCGGACATGATCCAAGTAGAAAAATATAACAGTTTACGAAATTTTGAGTGATTGGCTATTTTACAAAGCTATAGTTTGTTGTTCTGATGTCTGTCTTCTTCCAAATAGATATCCGATGTCTGAATACGATAATGGAGTTGCTAATATTCATGAGCCTATCGCCTTGTACAAAACGGTCCTTTCTCCAACGATGTATCTTTGGAAGGTTTAGTTGAAGATACAAGATTAAGTCTTTTTGTTAACAGGAACGTTCACATAATGTTTTGATAGGAGTGACTGTAATTCCATGATTTTTGACATATACAATTGCATAGATGAGACTGAGATGAATTCTTCTTGACCTCTTTAAAGTATAAGATGTTCATTACACTTCCATCAGAAAGAATAAGTTGGTGGATATGGTTCTTTTGTAATACCGTTTAGTATTATGTGACACCAGAAATAAATGAATAACACGGAATCCACATGACCACATGTAATTTTAATTTGTTCACATAACTCGAGGAAACACCAAGAAAGAAAGTATTAGTATCGAACTTTTTAACCAATCGGTTTTATTTGCCTTGGAAATAGACAAGCGGGTTTCAAACTAATTATGTGATCTCAGTTCTTCTTATCGTCCTGCCATTATTATACCGTGGTCATCATTGAACCCAACTACTTCCAGAAACTGTCATGCTTGTGTCTACACAAGAAGTCGGTGGGGGGGGCAGATGTCTGTCGTGCCGCGGATGAACAAAATAGATTTTCTGGATCTTGACAGAACTGAAGAATCTGTAGCCATCTGAAATAGACCAATTATTAAGAGTCAAAATATACATTTCAGATTCATCAAAGAGGCAAAGGACAAAGATTTCGATTTTATGGAAGATCAAACCGATGTTAAAAATATTTAGGTAGCTATTTACATCAAATGGTCATGAGATTACATCATTTATTGTTGAAAAGCGATACTTAGACTAGATTCTATCTTCCCAACATGCACAGCTGGCATGCTTAAAATTTAAAAATGACAAAAGTCTTGACCCGAATGGACTCAAAACAGAACTCATTAAATACGAGGCATATAAAATTTTTGAGGATATTACTTTGATCATGAATGATATTATCAAACATAGGAGCATTTTCCCGTTGGGACAGGGTATTATAATTCTTGCGCTAAAATTCATCAAGCCCATAACAAAGATAGAAAACTTAATATCTATCCCCTATTTTATTCTTTATATATTTAAAATCGGGACTTAAGAACTGAAAACAACACATTGTATAGGAAAGATAAACATTGTATGGTGTGATCCCATGAGAAGTATACAAAGCGATGACAAAAAATTATGTTGATAATTTAATAAATAAATTTTTATTTAACCAACAAATAATCAATAAATTATGTCGCAAGATAGAATCATAGAAGCTAGCATCTCCTGAGGGTGTGAATTAGACATAGTGCCAGAGAAAGGATGTCATCACCTCCTCCTCCTGCTCGCGCAAATGATATCATGGAACTATACTTCCTAAGCACTGGTTCATTTCGGGGCCACGGACATCATTTCCTCTGACCTTAAATAACGACCTAAAAATTTCAAAATGCGACTGGAAACCCTTGATGACTTAGACGACCTCAGAAAAAATCGCAATCTCAAGAGGAGCGTGGAGCGTCTGACGGCAAGAATTATCCGGGGTGCGGCACAAGCGATGTCAATTGATTAACTATATTGTTATTATTATTTGCATCTCCAGGATCCCGGAAATCACAGAATATAAAAATTTGTTTATGGTTCCCATGTACGCTGATATTCTGGCAACACATCGTCGAATCCAAGACTGAAGTTCAACAAGGTGACCCTCTTGGCACCTTGCTCTTTGCTTTGGGTATCGACTGTGCAGCATCGACGATGCGAACTTCATTGAACCTATGGTACCTGGACGACGTGACCGTCGGAGGTAATTGAGATATTGTGATGGCGGAAGTCGAGTCTGCCAACTCTGCACTTGCGGAACCGAACCCATATAAATGTAAAATTATAAACGTTGTTTGCGGAGAGGAAGACTTCGGCCGTGCAGTGGCTGCTATTTCTACTTATCTCCGCGATTTATCGGTCACCCAACTCGAAAACGCAATTTTTCTTGGCTCTCCTCTATACTGCAATAATTTATCAACTTTCCTGGAGGAAAAAAATACATCATTTCAACAATTTACATTAAATTTACAAACCATGGACTCCCACATGTCTTTATTCTTCCTCAGGAATTTTCACCTTACTCTTTTTTCCTATACTGACAGCCCCATGTTTCACGGACATGAATTTTTTAAGAGCCATCAACGATAAGCTGAGGACTGCCGTTAAAGAAACGATCAACATTTCTTTTGATAAAACTGGATTTATCCAATGTAAACTACCTCTTCGCTACGGAGGAATCGGAATACGCTTATCCCGGCCTGTCTATTTTCAATATATGCTTCTAGTGGTCTCACGCCAGATCCTACACTACATTAACGGTTCGGACGCTGAACCAGTCGCTTAAGCTTGCTCAAGCAAACCGAAGACCAAAAGGAACCACTCTCTTCCCATTAGAAAGTGGTAAATACCTTTCCTGGGACGCCACCTGTGTCGGTGGCCTCTCTCCCTCCAACCTTGCAACGACAGCAACTACCTAGGCTCTGCTTCAAAAAAGGCTGAGATTCTAAAGTAAAGAAATACGCATGTCTTGGTGGACAGTTCATTTTCGAACCAGTCGCAGTAGAAATGTCAGGAATTATAGGAAGCAGGTCTCTGATCTTGCTAAATAGAATCGGTTCGCTCATCGCGAAGAGAAAAAATGATCGGAGAGAAAGGAGCTGGCTCATTGAGCGCATTTTTTTGCAAATCGTCAGAGGAAATGCGTCATCAATTATGAGAGCAGTTGTTACTGTTACTTTTTTGTTAAATAAAGTTAAAAAAAATTTAAAAAAATATGTTGATAATTTAATCAATGCCTAATTCGTAAATTTAGCATTATCAATTTGTGTGATCGATAGCTGGCCGTGAGCAGTGTATAATTGATAATTAGGAAAAAAGGCTAACTTTGAGTAAACACTTTAATTTGTGCTACTTTTATTCTTTCCAATTACATCCAGTCATAAGATTTTGTTATTGGTAAAATAAATTTAATTATTAGAATTTCACAGATTAGTATTTATTAAGGATTACTTTGATTGATGCAACTTGTGGACAAATCCATATTTCTAATATTATCAAATTACTATTTGGTGAAATAGCCACTCCTGTTATTCCGTGAATGTCATTTTGAACATCCATAATAATGACATGATCTGAATTTATCTCCCAAATTCTGTGATTAAATAAATCAGCAATAATAAGATGTCCCTTCAAATCACAGCAAATTGCTGAGGGGCGTATTGTCAGATCCTCGACTTTGAGTTTAATTTTATGAATTGATTTATCACTCATTTTATACATACATATGAAACTTTCTGTTTTGCTTGCTACATATATTATATCTTGATTTAAACACAAACTGAATTGATTAAAAATATCATTAAACGTTGTAAATATATCAGAAAATAATATTGACATAATTGGATTGCTTTTGGGGGTTTCTTTAAATAATGTCAATTTCAATGACTCGTCAAGAATTGCAACAACAGTACTATTTGAGGAAACACAAAGTGGTGGTGGATAATAGTCAATTTCGTCTATTTTTTCTGTATTTTCGTGAATCTGCTTATTAAAATTATAATTACAATCAGATTTCTTGAACCACAATTCATACATATTAACAAAGACTCATTTATGAGAAAAGTTAAAGATATTGATTTGTAATCATTGTTTGGAATTTCAAATGAATTAATAAAAATAACAGAGCTGTTGAAATAAGATACCTTTCCTTGAAAACGATCCACTACGGCAATTTTTCCAGTTCTTGGAGAGACAGCGATCGCTTGTGGGTATCCAGATTTAAAATGGTCTGTCACTGTATGGAGAGTCTTTAGTTTCTGACTTAAATTTTAAAATAATGTAAAAACCTTTTGTATACTGAATATTTTAACAATTCAGTTGATATTCGATCAAGATCTTCAATAAACTCAAAAATTTGTTCAACTTGAATAACTTGAGTCCTTCTACCTAAAATGATTATTATTTAGACTTTTAATTATTATTTTATTATCTTTTCTAATATTTAAATTTAGATAATCTTTCAGTTTTAGTCGACGTGTTCTAACCTCAGGTTTATTGTATTTGTATCCATAATATGCAACTGACATTGCTTTATTCCACATGGTTGTTATAGAGACATTTAATTCTTGTTTAATTTTAATCCTTATTTAAACAAATCAGGCTCAATTGTATAGATAATGGATGTTACCTTGAACGATGATGATTATTAGGCGTTTTGAAAACCTTCTTCGTTCTCTAGGGTCCCTGAGTCTCATATCAATTTACATATTTACCCCCGGACCCTTCGTGTGCAAAAAAAACTGGTGGCTAACAAGAACGTTACAGCCAAAAGCTGAAGATCCCAGATAATTTTCTTGTGGATCACCTGCTTTGGAGAAAACTGCTTACATTTGTACCAAACAGAGGCAACTTATTTCTTTCTTCAAGCAACTAAAAATAGTTTGCTATGTAGCGGTTACAGGACGAGCGCCAAGCTACCGTTCCCAGATTTCATTAATTGCGTAGCAACCGAATTTCAGATTAAATCTTACGAATACTTTGAATAGACAAATTTAGATTTTTAATTCTATTAATTACATAATGTAAGAGTACATTATGTAATGGGAAATATTTTTTTGCAACCACACCATGAGTCACCGTGGCATAGTGGGGGCAAAGTGGCTTAGGTTACGAGTTCGATTCTCGCTGCTGTTCACCTGGTGGAAGATTCCACGCATCTACGATGCTAAAAGGGCTTGACGAGTGACGCCGTCATCAGTGGATATTTACTGCGGAACTGGATAGTTTAAAAAGGACCCACACACAAGAAAAAGAAATAAAGATCATTCCTTGGTTCTACGATTAGTTAAAAAAATTAACTGTTCTTTACTTAAATAAAGTGTGTGTCCTGCCTATGCGGAGCTATAGATATTATGACTCACGTGAAAAGGCTGTTAAAAAACCATGAGTCACAGAGATATTGCTAATATGGCTAAGTGCAGTTTTTTGTTGACCATAGTCACATTAAAAATAAATTATAAAAAAATTTCAATGTTGCTAGAAAGCTGGAGTTGTTGCGGGAATGTGAAATTCAATTCACCACACCATAGGCTATGCATGTGCTGCATGGGGATCTAACCTGTCGGCAACGAACCTAACAAAAATTCAAGAGCAAAAAAATTACTAGAAAAATATACAGATAAAGAAATTGCCCCAGAGCACTCGAGTCTATCATAGAAGCAACTGGAGGCAATTTCAGAAGAGGAAAGGAAAAAGACCCCCGTCCGTATATAAAATGCGTGGGATCACGGTCGGAGCATCGAGAAAAAATGGCCCGATTATTGAGAGATGCCGGGATCACCTGAATATTAGTTATTGGTTAAGACGGTGTTTCTCTGGCTTAAATAATAATACATGACAGTCAGAAGATACATAATCCAAGAGTCATTGAAGCCATAATTGGTTCAAACATCTCCAAAATCACATTTTAAAGATAAAATAAAAAAATAAAAATTTCGACCTCTTCTATCTAGGAACCCGTCTACTTGGTCCCTTGAATTTACCGACAATGAAAATTTACTGGTTGCCCTTTTAAGCATTTTGAGATGATCCTCTTTATTAAAAATTCTGCTTAGTGTACCCATCACAAGTGTCTCTGATGGTAATGAATTACCATGTATGAATCCGTGATCAAACTAGTTGGCAGTTTAATTGTGTTATTTATTATTATTTAAAGCACTCCCGAGAAGTCATAAAATTAATCAAGCCTCCCTTGTGCCGTATTTCTAGCCATCCTCTCTATCAGCCTTTTCCAGGACCCTCTACTTCGAGCCAGTTCCCTTAAGGTATCTAGGTCGTCTGCGGAAGTGAGCTTCAGTCCCACAGCCGACAGGTCTCCATTCAAAATAGTTGGGAGTGTGACTCTTGGTCTTCCACGGAAACCGGCTCCCGTATGCATTAAGTAGTTTTCCATGGCGATATTCGCGGCTACTTGAGCATTTAGACGTAAGATATGTCCAAAGAGACTCCATCTTGATCTGAAGATCTCCTCGGATAGTATACCAGATTTGCACTTCGAGTAGAGGTCATTGTTTGAGATCTTCTTAGGCCACTTGATCTTGATTACTGATTTCAATTGTGTCCTGTGGAAAGCGTCAAGACGGTCCATCTCTTGTTTAGAGATTCCCCAAGTGCCTGAATTGTAGGTCAGGACGGGGATGACAAAAGCCTTGTATATTCTGAGTTTGGTGTTTAATCCCATCCTCTTCTTATGACCCCACATATTCGATACTTTCTTTAGTGCACACATTGCGAGGATTTTCCTCCGAGAAACATCTTCTGAGTCCCCGAGAAGCGAACCCACCTTCTTTTGCTTTCTCCAAGACTCGTCCGATCTTCGATCATTGCGTGTAAGTGTTGTGAACTCTGTTTTATCGGTGTTAACGGTTAAGAACCATTTCGAGAATACGTGTGGAAGAACGTTAAGCATGTGTTGAAGTACTTGAATATCCTCAGAAACAAAGTCCAGGTCGTCCGCGTAGATTATCTCGTTATAATTGTTGCCAACCAGGGGTCTGAACTCTCTTAGTGCGGCCTCAAGGTAGACAATAAAGAGGACCGGGGATAGTGAGTCCCCCTGTGGAACTCCACGTGAGGTCGAAAAAAAGTTAGAGGTAGAGTCACCAATTTTGACGGCAAGTTGAGTGTTCCGCATGAGTAAGTGTATTATTTTGACATCGTCAGGCAGTAGAAAACTCTCCAACACTTCCATAAGTTTTCCACGGTCCACCGAGTCGAACGCACGGGACATGTCGATACCAAGTATCTCAATAGATTTTTTGTATTTTTGGCACAGGGCACAATACCACCTGTGCCCCCATACCACGTCAGCCGTGGACCTGCCCGTCCGGAATCCACTTTGGCCGTCCGAAAGAAATATGTTCACCCTCTCCTTTATTCGGTTTAAAGCAATGAGGGATAATGTTTTTCGTATGGAGGTTAGGAGTATAATAGGTCTGAAGTTGTGAGGGGGGCCTTTACTTTTTCCCGGTTTTTGTAGTGGAATTAGCCACCCTTTTCCCAGTTCCAGTTCATCTGCACCCTCGAGAGACCGGTTGAAAATGTTAGTAATCATTTCAATTAGCTCCTCCGGGCCGTATTGTAAAAGTTCTGCAGTAATGAAGTCTGGTCCGGCAGATCTTCCGGTATTTAATTTTTTAATAGCTTGTTGAGTTTCGGATATGGTAATAGGGCTAGTTAGAGTGTACTTGTAAGACTTCCGAGATTTCATTGCTTGGTCAGCCGCGTCCTGTTTGTTGAACATAAGGTCAAAATGGGATGCCAGAACGTTTGCTTTGTTAATGGTCCCGATAACGTCGTGACCAAGGTTGTCATGGACAGTTAACGAAATTGGACAGTTTTCTCTGCTAAGAAGCCGGATTGCTTTGAACATTCTTGGTCCGTTCTTGTACTTTAATATGTCTGAGATTTTCTCCTCAGCTTCATTTTTGGCAAGGAATCTTTGTATTTGTTTGATCTTCGTTAAGACTCTCCCTCTCTGGGTGCGCAGTACTTTGATATCTTCCGGAGCGTTTGTGTTTTCCATCCGGAGTCTGAGCTCTTTCTGTGTTACAGAGAGTTGTCCGATATCCGGATTACATTGTTTGTGACGAGATTTGGTGATGTGACCAAGCACACTAAAGGCTGTGTTTTGGATAGCAACCACTATTTCATCCCATAAGCTGTTTGTCGGCTGATTTTGGTTAATACTGTTGATGCTATCTCTCAGAACTGCACTATAACGACATTTGGTGGATTCTTCGTAGCGTAACCTCTCAGTGTCGAAACGTACTGAGGTAAGGCCTTTGTGTTTCCCGTGTATTCCATGGATTCTTTTAAGTACTAGCCGGGCGACCACAAGTTTATGATCGCTACTTGTTTCAAGTCCACCGTAAGATCTCGAGTCCTGTAGGAGGGCCTTCTGATGTTGCTTGCAGATAATATAGTCGATCTGATTGTATATATTGACTGTGTTTCCAGATTTGCCTTTTCTGGTACCAACCCACGTGGTCCTGTGTCTTGCCGGGTGCTTGAAACAAGTGTTGCATATGAGTAGGTTGAATGCCGTGCAAAATTGTATTAATGCCTCTCCGGGGATGTTACGGCGGTTTCTACCGTGGGATCCAATACACGTTTCACCAGGTCTTGCTTTTCCGGCCCTGGCGTTCCAGTCCCCGGCGATAAAAAGAAAGTAAGAGGATGAAAGTGAGTTGTACACACTTGTGAGAGTAGAGTAAAACGTATCCAGTTCTTCGATATTCGTTGATACACGTGCTCCGGTTGGGGCATATACATTTATGATGGAGATCACTGAGTTGAGTTTGTTTCCGCATTTGATTTGTAACACCGCGACACGGTCAGATACTGCCCATACTCTTGAGACACAGTGAAACAAGTGCCGATGAACAGCAAATCCGAGCCCATAGTGCCTGCAGTCTGGTGTGAGGGTCAAAAGGTAAAAATTCTGAAACAGTTCTGCAGATTGTTCGGTTATTTTCGTCTCTTGCAAACAACAGACAGAGATGTTGTATTTACTCAGATCACGCGCCAATTGTTGTTTCTTGTAGCACTGATTGAGGCCTCGGCAGTTGAGGGATCCAAGAGTGAGGGGAGAAACTGGTAAGCAATACGAAGAAGACATAGTGCAAGTAGAGGGACGTCACCACCTCAACCAAAAATAGTTTAATTGTGTAACATATAATAAATATAATTTTTGAGAGGTGTTAATATTTGATTATTGAGCATTATTTATTTAAATAAAATAGTATCTAGGCAACAATGTCTAACCAAGCCATAAAAGATATTTATGGAGTCTCAGATGATATGCTTTTACAAGTAATAATTATAAATATTAAAGCAAGTTAAACACAGATTCTCAGGATATTGTGACATATTTAAATCAACAAATAAGGGTTAGATTGTTTAACAGAACAGGAAATAACCAATGAAAATGCAGACTTATCAAACATTGATGATTTGAAATTTGAAAATGAGACATTAAAGACCACATATGCCCAAGAAAAAGATCTCCTCACTGGAAATGGTTCTCATTTTGAATCACATTAAGGATTTGTTGAAAAAGACGCTGCAGCTTCAAAAATTCTCGAATATCAAAAAATGTGCGTAATTTGACTTCCCAACTTCACAGTGAAAAGTCTCGGAATTCCCAACTCGCTAATAAATTGAAGCAAATTGAAAAAGAAGTAAAGAATGTGAAAAAAATAACTGATAGGTCGTTTAATCAGCAAACTAAAAGTATAGCTGCAGAATTTAAGCCACAAGTTCATATTTTCAAATATTTAGATGCAAATGGATTTGTTGGTTCTCAATGAAAAGTTGAAACAGGCAGAAGGGAAGGTTATATCTCTTAGAAACGAAACTGAAGGAATTAGACGGGAAAATAAAATATTAATAAAGGCATAATAGTATTTATTTGTTAATAGGCTATGGAGTTAGAAATTGGACATTCTATTGACTTTAAGACGGTTCTTGCTGGAAACTCAAATTGGAAAGGTAGGGCTGAGCAGATCGCTATTTTACAGCGAAAGGTTAAAAAGTAAAATTTACTCTAGTTGGAGGAAACTAAAAGGAATTAGCTGCTGAGAGAGGAGTTCAAAAGAAAACACAAGTTCATCAAAACAACTCAAAAGCACAAAGACATATTAGTAACATGGAAGAACAAAAAGCTAAACAAATATACGTATTACCAGTAATTTATTAAAAAAGAAACTTCAACAAGAAGTCGAAGAAAAAACAAAAATGTACAGCGAAATGAAAGAAAAGCACGATGGAGTCAAACTAAGGTTATGTCGTTACATTATTTTAAAAGAAATGAAATTATGGGACGTGAAATTAAAGGGGTAAAGAGTCAAATGAACAACGTGATAACAAAAAGCAAGCATGATGATGAGTTGATTGAAGCACTCATTGTATTACGTTTTGTTACTTTGAGAATAATCAAGAAAAACTAAAGAATTCAATGGGGGAAGGAACACTGGAGGTCAATGAAATTAAATCAGAATGTTCAAGACTACAGTCAAGAATCATTCAGCTTGAGAACACAAATAATGAACTTACCACAGAAAATTTAATTCTGAAAAAATCAAATATTGATAAATCAGAAGATTGTCAGATAATAAAGGACCCTGAATTGGTAAAACTGAGAGCAATATGTTCGAACCTTACTATAGAGGAAAGATAAAACTATCTCAGCAGTTGATTCTTTCGCAAGAAAGGTAAAAATATAATTGAATAATAGAAATACTGAATTATTGCTAATGTCTAATAAAACAGAATCCGTAAATAAAGCCAAATCAACAAACGAAATTATCAAAGTATTACATGAAGAAAATAAATTATTAACTAATGCAGTCAAAGAACTTCAAAACATTAGAGAATGTGATGTTCGGGAGTTTATTGAGATTACTGACAAGGTGAGATCAGATTTTGAAGATGTCGTAAATCAAATAGTACAGAAATAATAGTGTAGATCATTTGAGTAATCTTTTAATTTGAAAATCTTTAAATTTATAGTAAATGTTATATTTTATTCCAATGGATCACTCAGACCTTGGTTTTGACACCAAATATATAAATGCCCTAGGGTATCCCCTAAACCCAAGTCTAACTGTACTTGTTCATTTATGTAAAAATTATTTTTGTAAAAGCACTATCACTTATTTTGATTATTATAAATTAGTAAATTTTTATGTTTGTTTGTTCGCATTTTTGAAGTCTACCGAAAAAATGCCATCAAGTGGTTTTCTTATTTAACGGCACCAGTTCCAATGAGCATGAAAAATAATCATTCTCTCTTTCCCTACCACGTCACATCATTAGTTTCTAACCTGATCTGCTGATGCGATCTAGAACAGAACCCTGATCCATGCTCCTTCCTGATCATTGAACATAAATGCGATCAGAAGCAAAGTTTTGGAGATGCTTACCTTATTGATAGATCAAAAATTAGACATCGCGATAATGCAAAAAACAAAATTATGCAACTTCCCACGCCATGCTTCTAGGCTATTGCTTCTTTCTTGATGAATCTGGGGTTATGTAAATAAATAAGGTCTTGGAAGTGATCTTTCTTAACGATGAAAGGATCAAATTAAATTCAGGTTAGGGAATTCAAAATTGGTGATATCAAGTACCGCACGCTCGAAGGGGTAGAATATCTTGTGATCCGATAATGAGCAATGGATCTTCTTTTCGGACTCCAAAATACGAAGGAATAAAGTATTGGCTGTGGTTGACATTTTTCATGAAAGCCATTTACATTATTATTATTATTACCCCCTATTTACATAGTTTATATGAGAGAAGGAGTGAAAGCAATTCCACAGAATTACTTCACGATGCATTTATAATATAAATTTTGAAAATCACGTGGAAGATATTCTTGTTGTTGCACTGCTGTTTCGTACGCTCTCGGAGTGCTAACCTTGCAGCCAGCTATACTTTTCTAGGTTTGGGACCTTCTCACGTTGGTTTTCTTCGGTTAAAAATAATCCTTACGAAATGCAAATCAAAGAGGGATTACTAAATTAATAGCAAAAGAATGTAAAAGCCATGACTGCAAAGTTATTCCCTCTCATGGTTAGCGAAACTTGCTTGAATAGCCAACGGCGCTCAGGGAGATCTTAGATAGTGCGGAAATCCGATTCCCGCTGGCTTAGAAATTTCAAACGACACCGAAGTTTCCAAGGAAGAGAAGTAAACATAACTTCGTCGGGTAGGTTAACATACTTTTTTCTTTTCAACAACAGGCTTTAATAGCTTATGAATGGTGAGCAAGACTTATAGAAGATATTTTATGTCGCATGTTCACTTGTGAAATAAGTGAGGTTTTATAATCCCCGCAGAAGATCCTAATTCTGTCAATTAATTTGTCGATTCTCCCTAACTTTAATCAGACTTGAATTTGTGAGTAAATAAAATTCTCCTTATTTCTTATAAGATATTTTTATATATGGAATCGATCTTATATTTAAAATATGTAGATTTAGTGCACAAATAAAAATATCACCATAATAAATGTTTTTTATTTTCGTAAGAGTGGGTGGGTGGCGTAGTGTAACGAGTACTGTGCAAAATGGACCTAATGGACCTTAGTTAGAATCTCCTTATTGTACATTACGGCTGAAAGTTCAACGCATCTACGATGCTTTGGAATGATGCTGTCATCAGTGAAGATCTCACTGCGGAACCTGATCGTTTAAAAAAATGACTTACACCCAACAAAAAGAAATGAAGAGTATTTCTTGTTTCTCCTACATCGAAAGTGTGTGTCCTGCCTGGGAGGAGCTATAGCTAATATGGCTTTTCGTGAAGTGCATTAATATCAAGCCTATTTCAAACTCAATTAGTTTTTTTGAAAAAAATAATGCTTTAAAATATAAAAATAAAGTTAAAATACTAACTAATCATATCTTTCAATTAATTGTGCTCTCAGGATCGAAAAAGCATTTCTCTTTATGATTAGTTGTTCTAGGTCTTCTGCAGACTTAAGTTTTCTTCCAATTCCATTAAGATCCTTGTTCAGAAGCCACGGGTAGAGTGACTCTGGGTTTTCCTCTGAACGATGGTTTGTTCTCATTGTTAAATTAATTGTCCATTATTATATTTGGAGTTTATGTCCATTCTAATCACGTGCCCAAACAGTCTCCATCTTGACTCAATAATGTCGATGCTCATTGTCCTCGATTGTACCACAGAGTATAATTTCTATTTGAAATCTTCTTGGGCCAACTTAGGCCCATTAAATTGCGTAATTGTTTTCGATGAAATATATCCATTTTCTTGAGCTCTAGCTCTGTGACCCTCCATGTACCCGAGTTGTACATAAGCATCAGCTTTATATATGAGTTGTATAGTCTTATTCTTAGATTTGTTTTTATTAGTTGCGTCGACTCCATATCTTCTGCATTTTCTTATACATGGCTGTGGCTAGACTTCTTCTGTACATCATGTCCTCACTATCACCAAGTAAGGATCCCAATTTCCT
The DNA here is from genome assembly GCA_011109175.1 of Dicyema japonicum. Lineage (NCBI taxonomy): Eukaryota > Metazoa > Dicyemida > Rhombozoa > Dicyemidae > Dicyema > Dicyema japonicum. The sequence goes on along the minus strand of RDEW01000046.1, from coordinate 258,575 downwards.
TTTATCCTCAAATTTTTATCAATATATTTTAATTCCCTTGTGATTCTTATGTGTTCAGTCTTTTCCTGATTAACTCGCAGTGACCAATTCTTAAATTCTCCAGGGATTTTCAAAACAGGATTTTTCATTATATCTTCATTAGCACATTAATCAAGACATTTAATTGCCTCAGTCTTTTTAAAACATTTTTATGGTCTTTTACTTCGTGTGTGAGATACAATAATGATGGCTTTCGTACATTCACAAAAAAAATCTTTCCAAATCAAGAGTATATAAGCCTTTTTATATAATAATGCTTAAAGTTCTTGATTGTGCTGCATCCATGGTTGAAGATGTGCGGTTGTGTTTCTGGAAAAAAATAAAATTTCAATTTTCAAAAAATTTCGTTAAAACGTAGAGCATTAGTAAAAAGAACTTTTTTCTGTAACATTTTAATTCATCACTATGATGACTGATGAAAACATTAAAAAATTCTCCCTGACAAAACCCTCTGATGAAGATGAAGTTCCAGATCATTTTCTGACACAAAAATCTATGTCTTCTGCATATATAATCTCCATCAGCATGCATCCTTCACATTTTGTTATAAGAGCTCTCAATTCCGCTTCCAGGTATACGACGAATAGAACCGGAAATAGAGAGTCCCCCTGAGGTATTCAACAGTTGTCCCGAAAGGCTTCGATGTTGTGTTCCCAACTCGTACAGTTAATTAAGTGTTTGATAATATGAAGCGGACAAGTCTTGTGTTACCCTCATCAAGAAAACTCACAGCAACGTTCAACAATGTTTTTCTGTTGACAGTGTCAAACGCACTGGACATGTCCACTTCCAAAATCTTAAAATCACTTTTGTATCGTGACACATTTATTTATTTATTAACCCGGGATCACCGAGAAAGAAAGACAAAAGTAAAGTCAACTAGTTAGGTGATCCCAGTTCCCCAACCAAAGTGCCATCCGAAAGCCTGTGCGTCTCCATTGTTCCCACTGTCGAACAAATGCCTTCTTTGATCCTTGCAGAAGAAGCCGATTGGGGAAGGAAATTTCTTAGCCAACCGATTTTCTTTTGCGTGGAACAGTGAGAGGCTTAGTGGGTGTCCATCTTCCTCGCAAATGCGGAAAAATCCGAAACCACATCTACGAGTTGTAGATTCCGTCAGCAGGGGAGGTATTTCTGTTCCACATTGTGGTCCCAGCATACGTATTGTTTTCCTTTGCAGCAAATTTAGTTTTTGGATAGTGGCTTCTGATAACGCGAATCTCCACGCAGCAGAGGCATATTCTACAGCCGATTGTCTGGCGGTATATGGTTCCGATTGCTTTATTCATATTCGCTGGGGTCTTCTGTTGAATTAACAATTTTTGATCCATTATGATTTGATCTGCACAGCTTCTAGCTTTTGATGGTGAGGGAACTCGTACTGAGCCTCCGTAAAACAATTCTCTAAGCCACGGCATAGATTTTTATTTATTTATTTAACACCCAAGACCACGGTAAAACCAAAACTAACTATCACGTGATCCCGATGCGCTCCGCCAAAATCCTCATTCTTTCCCGGTGCTCATCCCTCGTACCCACACAAGCTCGTACTGGGCGGCTGACTGTATTTGCTGAGCCACCTTCCCGCATGCCGGAGTTTTGTTTAATGAGGGCCTCCAGAGTAGTCGGTCCGGTTATGTGTCTTCCACAAGTCCACCTCTCCGTGACTCTGAAAGCCTTCTTTTGTACGTCCTCGATTTTCTTGGTATTCGTCCATGATAATGAAGGTCTCCACTTAGCACACAGTAAGAGAAGCATGGTTCAATGTATTGTTTGTAGATATTCATCAAGACCGGGTGGGTACCAGTCTTCCATATTCCAGATAAACATTTTAATACATTGATCCTCTTCTCGCACTTCAGAACAATGTTTGCCACGTGTGGTGACAAACATAAGTGTGTATCCAGTGTCACACCCAGGATTTTCTGACATTTGGTGAAGGGGATTTCAATGTTGTCCAATTTTAACTTGACAGTCATCTTCCCCAACCTTTTGTCCAAAGTAAACATAGACGTGACCGACTTTCTGGAAATTATCGTGAGTCGGTTCTTCATTACCCAGGCGTTGAGTCGGTCCAGGTTAATTTGTAATCTTTCTGTAGCATTTTGGATATCCCGATCATGCGAGGCCAAAACAATGTCGTCCGCATATGAGAGTAGAACATCGTTATTGGATTCCGGTGTCGGGAGGTCGGCCAGGTATAAATTGAATAAAGCGGGGGATAAAGGAGATCCTTGGGGGACACCGTTTGGGAGAAGACGTGAGATTGATTTCAGTCCTCCGAGGCATACACGTCCCCTCCGTCCACTTAAGAAATTTGTTATCCAAAGTTTAAGTTTCCCCGGGATCTCGGACTGGAAAATTTTCTTTGATAATAATTTTCTCGAAATAGAATCAATAACCTTGTTAATATCAATGGAACATAAGACTGTTTTCAAATGCTTTGGTTTGTTTGAAAATCTATCTCTAATGAAGTTGGTTAATTTCTGATGATGCCAGATCCTCCCTAGGTTTTCCAGGTTTTAGTATAGGTCGGATGTTGGCTTGCTTCCATAACAACGGTATTACATTATAATTAATTTAATAGTTGAAAATCGACGTTAGAAAACAAACTCCCATATCTCCTAGGTTCTTCAATAACACTACTGAAATGTTGTCGGGTCCGGGAGAGTACGTTGTTCTTGTAAAACGCAGCGCATTCTTCACGTTTTATATAACTTCGTTGTTTTGTCTTGAATATAAGGCCGCGTGGCGCCATGTGGTGCTGCGTGGTTAATTGGTTTAAATTTTCTGCTTGCTTGTCTGTTCCTCCACTCTTCCTAATAGAGTGGCGTCGTGTGATCCACCTGTCTAGGTCACGCCCAGTGCCAGGCCGGCATGAAAAATGATCATTTGCTCTTCCCCACTCGACTGGAGGGGTTTCCACAACTGCATGTAATGGACGTCTTAACCTTTATGCTGATTCCGGATGGACTCTGTTTCTGTAGAAGTGGAAACTGGATACACTTAATTAATTGTTTACTTTAACTTCTTTCTCGGTGTATCCGGGGTTAATAAATAAATAAATTCTTCACGATTTCATCCGAGAAGTAAACTGGGTTAGAATCTTTCTTCAGTTTTCTGCGTGAAGAGTGAAGCACTTCCGACTTCCTGTGTTCCTTGTACGAAATTTTTGTGTAGAATTTTATCAAATTGTTAACGTCTCGTTGAGTATAGTCATCCTCGGGGGAAGTTTCTTCTCCCTTTGCAACATTTCGGATGACTTTCCACACTTCTCCGGTACTACGATTGCGATTTACCTTTGTAAGAATCCGATTCTACTTCAATTTCTGGGCTTTGAACTATCTGGCCTTTATTTCGTTGTTTAGAGCTCTGATCCGGAGTTTCGTTTCTAATGTGATCCAATTAGATTTTTTGAGGTGATTTTTTTCTTTGATCAATGCCGACTTTTCTCGACCATTAGAGGAATTTAGACGATGCTTGGGAATAGCCAATGATCTTGCTTCTAGGATTGTGCAAGTAAAGTATTTGATTGCTTTTTCTAGCGATTTGAAGCTGTCCAAGTAACAATTCTTCAGTCTATCATTAGAGATTGCGCGATACAATTCCCAATTAGCAGCTTTGTAGTTATAACTAGCAGGTGTTCTCCTCACTCTGACTTATCTCATGATCTTCATCACAATTGGATTATGACTGACCAATCAATTTTTGATGAAAGCGACGATGAGCAGAGTGTTACATCCGGTAAGGTAGGCTGATCCGTCTCTCTGAGTGGGGTCCTTATATTTTTCGGTGGATCGTTCAGAATCGTTAGGGAGTCCGATTTCAATAGCAATAGCCTCTCGTGTCGGCCTGTTGGGTTGACAACCATAATGGGTGCTTTGCGTTTAAATCTCCACATATGATGATCTCATCGTAGATAGCCAATTTTGATAGGTTTGGAATAACATAGTCCTTTGGGCAGGAGCCGGGAGGAGGCAAGTAGATATTCACGAGGCACATACTTCCTTTCGTTGTCCCAAGCGAGATTCCAATTGCCTCAGTAACCTCGTCATTTCCAACAAGTTTCCTCACTTCCGAAGTAATGTCTCTGCATTTCAGTCTTTTAATAGAGTAAGTAATCCACCCCTTTTCTCTTATTGCGGTCCATCCTGATTGCCTCGTATCCAGGGAATGAAGGAGTGGAATCATGCATGCGGAGTTTAGTTTCTTGAATCATGGCCACGTCGATCTTCTGATTTGCCAGGATTGAACGGAGTTCCTTGACCTTGCCTTTAATAGATAGTTTTTTTAGTGAAATATCAGATTTTATAAATGCTCTGGTTACTTGTAGAGCTCAATCATCATTTTTGGAAGATTGGTCAATGTGTGTTTGGTGCGATTCGTGGACTTTCCTCGATTTCATTAAAGAGCGAATTAATACTTTTCCAGTTTCTTAAAAGTTCGGAAAAACAGTCGACTGTGTGTTTGCGAAGATCGGGGATTCTGCGAGTAATAAAAACAAAAAAATGGCACTTGGCTACAATCGCAGGATTTTTTGCCTCCAAATATGCAATTGGCGACAGGGAAAGCATGGATATTAAGTCCCTCAAGGACACTCAGAAAAAATATTTATTAAATAAAATTTATTGCAGAACACTACACTCAATTATGTTCAAATGTATTGATGAAACAAATGTCGACCTATTTACTTCCTCAGAATGGTTATCCAAAGGAAATAACGGCCCACGGAGCGAAGCATTGTACTGTCTTTTGCAAGATAGGAATTTGTTTTTTGCACACACGGGGTCATTATGCAACAATTGTAAAAAAAGCAAGAAAACTGTTGATCATTTGGCCACTCAGTGTGGAAAAATGCTAAATAGTGATTATCTCCGAAGACATAATGAAGTGGTAAAGTGCATCCATCTTCATCTTTGTCGAATTTATGGAATCAAAAGAAGCAGGAAATTGAAAGGACATTCGGTTCAGTCAATATTGACGAATCAAAATGTCGAAATTAGAGTTGACACGTCGATTTTGACAGAAACAAAAGTCCAATACAATAAACCTGATATTTTTGTGTATGACAAAAAAGAAGGAAGTAATTAATTGAAGTGGGATTACCTCACAAGACCGACTAAAGCAAGTTGAAGTTGAGAAACTTCACAAATATGACTTGCTAGCAAATGAACTTTCGCTGCTCTATGAATGCCAAGTGAAGATTATTCCAGTGGTTTTGACATGGGATGGAGTTGTCTCAAGATGCTTCAAGAATCATATGGATAAATTATCTATTGAAGAATCAACGAGGACTTACATCCAATCGGTTGTGCTGAAGAGAACGCTCAAAAGTATGCTCATTGAACATAAGCATGGGATGAAGGTATACAATGAAGAGTACACCTCTGCTACCTCCCAACTTGTGGAACTGGCATGCCGTGAGGACAGCCCACTGGACTCTAACGGAGATATTTTGACTGAATCTGATGTGGAGATGCGGAGTAACAGAGAGGTTATGGCACTTCTTCTAAAAGAAGAAGAGGGATTACCAACAATCTGGATTAAAATACGCTTAATTAGTTGATTTACTCGTTATTGTCTTAAAAATAGTTCACTTATGATTATTTATTTATTATTATCAAATTTTAACTTTTTTAACTTAGTTCGCCTACTCCACACTCTGTGGATTCTCCCATCAAAACAGTGATATATAGCAAAGCCAAATACGTAGTGGTTGCATTCGTAGTCTAGTAGTATAAGTTTCTCCTCAAATGCATCCTTCACTTTAGTCTCCTGTATACTGCATATAGTGACTTTACACCAGTTCAACCAATAATTGAAATCAAACATAGAAAAATCAAAAAATTAAAATATAAATTAAATTAACAGGTTATAAACTATGAAGAATCTTGAATAAAGCTATGAGACAAGACATCTCTGATCACAGGGCGTCGTGCAGGGTCAAGCATCAATATATTAGACAAAAAGTCATTTAATTGAGTCACCTTAAGCAACTGACTGTCACTGACCTTTGAGAGTGGAATTATTTCCCTACACGGATCAATAGATGATATCACTCGTAATTTATTCTCCGGTTATAATAAAAATTACCTTATTTTCACTGTCGATGTACAAAAAATTACAATCACTGTCAAAATGAAGATCCATAAGTTGAGCCTTACGAATCAGCCTGTTGTTGATTTTTCCACGACAGTCCATCATCAACTTGAGCATTTCATTGTTAGACTTCCCAGGAAACATTATTTTACCAGTATAAAGTTCATATATTGTCACTCCCACAGACCACAGATCCACAGGAAAACTGTACTCGAGACCCAAAACTACAATTAATAAGTAAAATACTAATTTCGGGAGCCCTATAAAAGCGAGAAACCAAATATGGAGTAACGTCCCTCTCGAGATTATAAGAGGCAGACCCAAAGTCACAGAGTTTTAACAAAGCCTTTGACTCATTAACGAGAATATTATCAGGTTTAATGTCAGCATGGAGAATTTGACACCGACGGAGATGTTTCAGAGCCAAAAGTAACTGTTGGGAGTATGATCTGACAGCCTTTATGTTGAGACCGACATTCCGTCCGTATTTCTTCAGGACTTGACGAAGATTAATGCTCAAAGACTCAAATACAAGGCAGAGATGGTTACAGTGGTAGAAATGACCAAAAAGTCTTATACAGTGGAATTTATCGTTTGGGTCGGCGTCGTTGATTTTACGGACAAATTCAAGCTCTTTCAAACCAGTTTTCAACCTAAAATAATCATAATCGCTCACATCAGTTCATTATTACGGATAATCTTTACCACCATTTCGGCATCTCCCCGTGATTTGTCTCTCACTCTAATAACGTTACTAAATACGCCCTGTCCACAACTCCCAAAAACAGCATATCTACCATTCAGCACCTCCGCCGAACGAACATCTACATTCATTATCCTCCTTACTGTAATATCCATCAGGATCGTCGCAATTGTCTCTACCTATTCGACTTCCTCCGTTTACTCCAGTCTACAGTCTATCAGATACCTACCAGCTGTATTGATGATGTAGTGAAGTCATCCGTGAAAAAAAAAAAACTCTTTCTGGAAAATCTCTTTCTTTGGTATATCATCTTCATCTGTTTTGGCTGGGACCTCCTTTTGAAGTTTCATGTTTTCCATATCTTTTAGTGATACTTCCTGATTCTCATATGGCTCAGCCACTGTGGATATATGTAACTTCTGTCATAAAAGGAATTCATAACCTCAAGTAAGAGTTGACGATTCTTCCGCCTCTCAGCTATAATTTGGTCCTCTTCGTCGGAATTAACCTCTTCGATTCTAAAATAGCAGAAAATTCTTACGTTATGACTGGAGACTTTTCCCTCTTTTCTAAAGAAAATGTTGGAAAATGATTTTCATCTTCTACTTTGTAATCTTCAATTTTGCTATCTTTCTTGTGATCTCTGTCACTTCTTCGATGACTATTCTCGGATCGTTTTGAGTATTCTTTATCTTTTCTTCTCTTACTATGACTACTTTCCGATGAGTTATGCTGAAAAATTACTACATGAATATACATGTCTGTGAGAGTGCTTCAAATGTGCAGAATTGCGAACAGAATGTGACATAGAACAAGTCGAAGATTTAAAATTTAGTATTAATTTTAAATTATTTATTAAATTAATTATTTAAATTAATAAAAAGTAGAACGCACAATGACCCCATTTCGAAGTGGCGACTATTTTACTCACTTGACATTACCCTTTGCATTCCTTGGTGCTATCTATTGGGGTGTTCTATACGACTTACGCAACGAACATAATCTCATAATTCTAAGAATTCTCTGGAAACAAAGGTTAATTTATACAAAAGGACTATCATCAACTGCTCATGAGCACCCTGCCGTGCCTTTGATCCTTTAGTGAACGTCGTCTTCACTCCTTACGAATACGTATCTCAATGGAATAATTCTCAAAGTTCGCAAAAGATTCATTTCAGTGGGTCGACCGTAACTCCTTTTGCATTTTTGTGACATAGAAACGTGGGAAAATTAGAGGAAATCAACTGACAATAAACAGACGTAAGTTAAGATTTAAGCTCTAACAATACAAAACAATGAACTGTTTGGAGAAAAGCAAGGCTTCCTCTACTACTCATGGAAATAGATTAAAAGTATTTCAAACAATCCGACAAACAGTAAATGAAGGGTAAAATATCTCGAAAGATACTTTACCAGGAAAGAAGGTTATTTATTCATTTTATTTAAAAGCAAAACAAGCCATCTACCAGTCTCTATTGTTCTCTTTCACATGTGATGGAAAAATTTTATTTCGAAAAATCTCTCCGTCGCTTTACGATCCATTTTCCAACATGATTTTCAAATTAAATTCTCTAACATAAATCATTTGATCAAACGAGTTCAATTCATAATGTTTACCTCTTCAGGAAAGATGCGAGGATAACTTCCGTATCCCAAACAAGTAAACTCCGTCCATCTTCTGAATTAATCTTGATCTGTTTATGTAAATGAATACATCCAACAACTTTGTTATGGCTCCTAACATAGTCACTATTGAGCATTCTGCTACAACATGTAGTCGAATGATCCACTGATTTCTTAGCCTTCTGTTTAATTCGAAACCATATTTATTTTTCCTGAATGCTCGCCTCGATTCATGAATTTGTCGCCTGGTGGCATGTGGTGCTGCGTGGCTAGTTGATTGAAGTTTTCTGTTTGTTTGTCTGTTCCTCCTCTCTCTTCCTATTAGCGTCATATGATCCACCGGTCTAGGTGGCGCCCAGTGCCTGGCTGGCACGAAAAAGGATAATTTGCTCTCCCCCACTCCACTAGAGGGGTTTCCACAACTGCAAGTACGGACGTCTTTTACTCTTTATTTTGATTCCGGATGGACTCTGTTTCTGTAGAAGTGGAAACTGGATATACTTAATTAGTTGTTTACCTTAACTCTTTCTCGGTGTATCCGGGGTTAATAAATTAAATTAATAAACTGTGAGTCTTTTTTCCAGTACTCCAAGCAACCCCTCTGGTGAGTTCTCCCTTCCATGATTTCTTTACCTATAAGTATTAAGTATATTCATCATTATTTTCTTACCCCTTACTCTTTTGGCCCACAAAGTCATTAAGAGAAATAGATTTTCCTTAAGTCCATCTTTTCAGTTTCTCCTTCCATTTATTTGATGTTCGCATTTTCCACGTTAGATTCCCCTTGTCCAGCGTAGATCACTTCGTTAAAATCCATAGGTGGTTAGACTACCATGTAGTTTGCAATAGCAGCATCCAGAACATCCGTTTAGACTATCCTGAAAGGGATTTTTCGGATCGGAGGTCTTGAATCCCGTGGAATCATGCGAAAATTTCGCTTCGAATCTTTAACTTTTCCATATATTTCGCATTCTGACTCTGTCATTCCAATCACCCAAAAAGATATGAGGAAAGCTCTCCAAGTATATTACGATAAAAATAAGTTCCTCATAGAAAATATTCAGTTTTTCTTGATCTTTAGAGACATTATTATTAAAACCAAGAATCAACAGCAAATTAGGAAGGAAACCTTGCTTCCCTAAGTTTTCATCTCAAGACGCATTCCATACTTTTCAAATTATTATTATTATCAGCACTGCCGAGAACACATAAAAAAACAAAAGTCAATTAAGGTTCCCTTGTGCCGCGCCTGCCACCCTTTGCACCAATCGCATCCAAAGGCCTCTCCGTTTCGCAAGAACTCTTAATTCATCGAGGTCATCCATTGTTTTCAACTCCCTGCCTATGGCTTTTAGGTCCTCATTTAGCGTGATAGGTAAGGTTGTTCTAGGCCTTCCTCGGAATGATTTTGTTTTTTCCATGAAATATTCATCTATTACGTGATTTGCCAGGACATCCAGGTCCATCCTCAGAATGTGACCGAACAGTCTCCATCTCGATCTTCTGATTTCCATGGATAATGGTTCTGTTTTGCTCAACTTATATAATTGTTCGTTTTTGATCTTCATTTTGTAGTGAATATTAAGTGCCTTCCGAAGCATACTGCGGTCGAAACTGTCAATAGACTCCATTGCCCGTTTAGACAAACCCCATGTCCCACAGTTATATATTAGGATGGGCACAACAAAGTATTTGTATATCATAAGCTTTATTTTTCCACAAAGTCTTCTTCCCGAACTCCATATTTTAGATAGGCTTCTGAAAGCACCAGATGCAAGGATTTTCCGTCGAGCTACATCTTCCTCGTCCCCCAAGAGCGATCCGACCTTCTTATGTCTTCTCCACGTCTCGTCGGATATCCTCTCTGCACGGCTGAATGATGTAAATTCCGTTTTGTCAGTGTTTATCTTCAAGAACCATTTTTGGAAAATGTTAGGAAGATGTTCGTTTATGTACTTGAGAAATTCAGAATCATCCGATACAAAGTCCAGATCGTCTGCGTAAATCAACTCATAATATTGTCCTTTAATGGATAATCTGAAATCCCTCAGTGCAGCTTCAAAATAAATAATAAATAGAATAGGAGACAACGAATCCCCTTGTGGAACTCCCCGAGTGGTTTTAAAAAAATTGGAAGCGGTATTTCCGATTTTGACAGCCAGGTGAGTATCTTCTAGGAGCAAGGAAATAATTCTAACATCATCCGTGTCTAGAAATGTATTCAGAATGTTAATAAGTAGTCCCCTGTGTACAGAGTCGAATGCACGACTCATGTCGATCCCCAGAACTTCTATGCATTTTTTGTATTTCTGACATATAGCGCCAGACCATCTGTGCGTCCATACTATGTCGGTGGTTGATCTTTTTTCCCTGAAACCGCTTTGTCCAGGCGATAAGATACTTTTCAATGCTTTTGTATAATAAATTTCTCATAGGTCAAATCCATAAATGGTTTAATAAATATTTTAAATGGACAGCCGCAGTGTGAATACAATGGTCTCTTGATTTGATGGTTACATCATCTGCGTATGCAAGAAAAAATGTATTATCGCTGGTATGGAAGGGCAATCGTTCATGGTGGGGAAATTATTATTAATTCAAAACACCAATAGTTAATCTCTTGAAATTAATTAGGTGATCCCGACAATCCTGATGAGCTTTCTCAGATTCTCCCAATGTTGGACTTTTGACCCAACACAGTCACGGTACGGGCGGGGGACAGTGTTAGTGAGAAGACCAACTGGGGTGATGTGCTTCTGGAAACTGCTTGACACAGGACGGTCTGTAGAGACAGGTCCTGCTGGAGGGTTAAGAAACTCTTGCCGTTTTGCTTGATTAGGTGGTCAAAGGGACTGGGTAGAATATTGTTGAGCTTTGCGATGTGGATTATGTTAGTCGCACCTCGACATAGGGTGTTATCAACTTTAAGACGGTTGGTCCACGAGAGATTAATTCCCCATGCTTCTCAGGCATAACTGATAGTCGGCTCGATGAATTATTATTATTTATTAACCCCGGATACACCGAGACAGAAGATAAAGTAAAAAATTAATTAAGTGTATTCAGTTTCCACTTCTACGGAAATAGACTCCATCCGGAATAAACATAAAAGGTAAAAAACGTCCATTGATGAAATTATATAAACCAATCCATTAGAGTGGGAAAGAGCAAATGATCCTTTTTAGTTTCGGCCTGGCACTTGGCGCCACCTAGACAGGTGGATCACATGACGCCACTCTAATAGAAAGAAAGAGGCGGAACAGACGAACAAAACTGAAACTTCAACCAATTAGCCACGAAGCACCACATGGTGCCACGCGGCTATTTTTGCTTATTTATTTAACCCCAAGACCACCAGGAAAGATAGGTCAAAACTAACTAATTAGGTGATCCAGCCTCCAACAACATCCGAACTCTCTTCATTTGGTCTTCTGATGATCCAATCGCTCTCCGGAAGCGTCTTCTCATCCTTCTGCAAAGGAATTCAATCGGCGTGCATTTTGATGTTGGAGATGCCATTTTTGCTTATTATTAGCACTTTCACGAGAGCCATAATATTTATAGCCTCGCATGTGCAGCAAAAAATATAAGAGAATTAGTTAGGTTACTCCAAGCTCTTCTGTTCTTTGCTAGGTCCCTCAGTGAGTCCAGATCGTCACCAGATGCCAATGTTTTCTTCACGGCTTTCAGATCGTTTTGTAGAACGACCGGGAGGGTAGTTCTCAGTCTTCCAGGAAAGCGTTTTACATTAGAGGAGTAGTAATCTTCCATTGCGATATTCGGAGGGATATCGGGTCCAATCTCAGGACGTGTTCAAAAAGTCTCCAACGAGAGTTAATGATCTCGTGGCTTAATGGTATACAGTCACACTTATTGTACAGTCCATTCCGCGAGATCTTGGATGGCCATGACATTCCAGTTTTGTTTCTTAGATGATTCCTGTGAAATGAGTCTAGCCTCTCCAATTCTTTTAGAGGTGGCCCAGGTCCAGAGTTGTATAGTAGGATTGGTTTGATGAAGATGTCGTATAACATAATCCTTTGTTTTATGTTATATCCTTTCCGTTTTGGCCAAAGATTTTTCAACCTTTGTAATGCCGCATTTGCCAATGTTTTTCTCCGTATGATGTCTTCGCTATCTCCTAGTAGAGAGCCAAGTTTCTTTATGTGTCTCCATTTTTCTTCGAGTGAGTTGTTTATTCATCTTATTTTGTCCGTTCTGTTTTTTCCCTGTTCACGGTGAGAAACAATTTCCAAGTATATCTGGTGCTTTTTCTAGTACATGTTCCAGGAGTTCTTTGTCTTAAGAGATTAGGTCTATATCATCAGCATAAATCACTTCTTATATTTTTCCTTGGTATTATGTTCTCAGTTCCCTCATAGCGACCTCCAAGTATATTGTGAATAGTAGGGAGAAAGGGAGTCTCCTTGAGGAGTGCCTGTGTTTGTTTCAAATTTTCTTGAGTAGGTTTTTCCAATTCTCACAAGTAGCTCTGTGTTAGATAGAAGGATTTGAATCATTCTTAGACTCGATTCGTCAATAAACCCTTCCAGCACTGTCATCAATTTGTTCTTGTTAATCGAGTCAAAGGCTTTTGATAGATCATTCCCAGAATGTGGGTGGCATTGCAATATCTTTGATGTGTTGCACATCTCCATCTGTGACTCCATACTGCATCAGCTGTTGATCTTTCTTCTCTGAACCCACTTTGACTTTCGGGTAGGTATTCATAGGCGGGTCCTTTTATTCGTTTCAATACAATGTTAGCTAAGACTTTCCGTAGAGAATTTGATAATATAATAGGTCGTAAGTTTTCAACCGGTCCTTTGGGTTTATTGGTTTTTGTACAGGGCTTCTGTTATTTTTTAGTTTTTGACATGCTGTTTTTACTTCCAAAATTGTAATTGGTTTTTTTAAGGTCTAGGATTTCCTTTGAATGGGGGGATTGCTGTAGTCACATTAAAAAGTTTCTCAAAATGTGTTGCAATTACTTCCGCTTACTCTTCAGTATTCAGTAATGTCTTGCCATTTTTGTCTTTGATGATTATTCGTTTTCCGGTTTGTGTGGCGTAGTAAACGAGCGGCCAAATACATTTGTGAATTATCTTTCAGTTTGGATACTTTATTGATTTTGCGAAGTAGTTCTTTTTGGTGTATTGTCTTGTTCAGTCTCCTGATTTTTCTACGGATTTGATCCCTCTGCCCCTGAAGGACTTTTCTCTTGTTATAGTCTTTTTCGTTAGTTTTTTTGTATGGATTTCTTTAACTCTTTTGCTAACTCTTTACTAGTTCTGTATGTATCGTCAACCCTTACTGGCCATCTCCCGCGTGCCTAGGAACTGGCTTGCTGCTTCGTCTATTATATACTGTGTGCGATCCCACGAAATTCCTACTGTTAGGTCCTTCAGATGAGAGCAGATGTATTTTTTGTAATTTTGACTGTATCTGGATGAGAAATCAGTTTTCCGTTGCGTATCCATTTCTTGTATTCTCAATAATATTGTTTGTAATGTAGTTATGTTTCTTATGTTTAATACCATGTTTCGCCAGGATGAAGGTGACAATAATCACTCTATGATCGCTGACAGTGTTTAACCTTCGTATAAGCGTGCGTTTATAAGAGAACGTTTTCATTGATCCGGCATATAATATATCAATTTGGTTGTATATAGGGACTAGTTTTCCTTCTGGGTTTCTTCGTTCGCCCATCCAAATGGTTATGTGGCATGCAAGATGAGAGAATGCGTGTTGCACAAGAACAGTTTGTTTGCTGTGTAGAAATGGCCAAGTATGGTCCCAGGCAAGTTTCTTTTCCACTCCGTGTCTTCCCATGAAGGTATCTCTTAGTTTTTTTGTTCCAAATTCGCATTTAGATCGCCAGCAACGAATATAAGTGAGGACGACTCATTTATTATACGTCTTTGATAATGCTGAGTAGAATTCATCCAGTTCGGTCGGGTTTTTTGCCACTCTTCCACAGTGTGGTGCATATACATTTATAATCGTTAGTGTATTTTTAGGGGAACATTGGTTGTTCAGGTGGATCTGTATTACGCAGATCCTGTCATTCACCCGCCAAATGCGAATGATGTCAGATGATAGTTTTCTGTGAATGGCGAATCCAAGACCATAGTGTTTTGAGTCACTGGGTGGGCATATTAGTCGATATTTTCCATGGTTTTCATCGAGATAGTACGTAATTTTCGTCTCTTGTATACAGCCAATAGAAACGTTATATGTTTCTAGGTCATCACAGATAGTATTTCTTGACTGAGGCTTCTTCTAGCATTGAATGTAAGAAGCTTTAGGGCAAGCATATTCTCTTGTATCTTCTGCTTTCTAGACATTTTTCTTAACCGTTGACAGAGAAGAAACGAGGCACGTGACCACCTCACTAAAAAATGTTTGCTTATAGAGGTGAGGAAATAAAATTATAGAGACATAATAATAACAATAATAATAATAACAGCCTTTATCACGGAGCCGTAGTATTAGCTCCGCATAGGCAGGACACACACTTTATTTAAGTAAAGAACAGTTAATTTTAACTAATCGTAGAACCAAAAATGATCTTCACTTCTATTTTTCTTTTTCTTGTGTGTGGGTCTTTTTTTGACTATCAGTTCCGCAGTGACAGTCCATTGATGACGGAGTCACTCGTCAAACCTTTTTAGCATCGTAGATGCGTAGAACCTTCCACCAGGTGAACAGCAGCGAGAATCGAACCCGTAACCTAAGTCACTTTAGCCCGACACCTAAACACTATGCCACCCGGCTATAGAGACATAATCGAGGAAAAAATACCATAACCCTTCAAATTTTGCTAATATAATATATATAAAAAATTCAAAAAATAATTAATTTGAAACAAATATTTTTAAATTAACGTATCAGTCTTTTGTGTTCATTTACATCTTTTTTAATGACAGAATACATAAAAGATATTACATTATCTCACATTTATATATTGAAATGCACTTTCTCCAAAATTAATGTATTTAATACTAAATATTAAAGATGTCTGAGTTTATGGGAAAGAGCATATTAGAGTTCGACAAATTAAAGGAAAATATAATAAATAAAACCTACGACATTACTTTGATAGTAAAAACATTCATTTTACCAATTTCTATGCCTCAGAGTGTTCCGTTGAATTTGTTCTTTTAAATCTGAAAACTCTCAAAAAAATATTGTCTTTTGTTGCACATTGTAGTGATTTGTTTTATGCAAGTCTCATTTGACCGTCCTTTAAAGTCTACAACATCCCACATGGTTATGAAAGCATTGGTAGGCGTGAAAGCAGTTACAGATGGGGAAAATGGGGAATATTTGATTGCAAGTTTAGTTGAAGTTTGGTTTTCCCTTATTTCTCAGATTTTCGAAGTCATTATGACCTGCGACATGTTTCTTCCACTGAACAGCCAACTGATATGTGATTCTTTGCAATGGTGCTTCTGTTTGTACTTTGATCTGAAGTTAAACAGTAATATCTCTCATTTACGACTCTAGAATGGATTAGAAAGAGAATTGAGGGCATATTGAGTGATTCAATGTATATAATCTTCAATAATTTGACCCCATTTTTTCAAAAACGAGATCCTACGCCTTCAAAACTCGTATCAGACGATGCCTCTTCACAGGACTCAATGACGACTGGTTATAACCTTGGAATCGCTAAGAAATGCAGTCGAGAGATTCTGAGATTTTTAATATCATTAATAAGCATTGATGACAAAAATAACGACGAGATCAAAGTAGTATTTGGGATGGAATTGCTAACAATTGTTCTCAGCACTCCAGAGCTCTGTAATCATACTCACCTAATGGTCCTAATCAGAACCGAATTGGCCAAAAAATTGTTAATGGTAAGATTTTATCC
This sequence comes from Dicyema japonicum, assembly GCA_011109175.1. Lineage (NCBI taxonomy): Eukaryota > Metazoa > Dicyemida > Rhombozoa > Dicyemidae > Dicyema > Dicyema japonicum. The sequence continues at coordinate 242,232 of RDEW01000046.1, read as the reverse complement.
TCATTTAAGCTTACTGGTTCAAACTTGCTTTCTTTGTACAGTCGCTCCTTGGTTCTCTCTTTTAATATGTTCTCTAAATTGCTTCCCTACCTCAAAATCCCATTTGAAGTTTTTGTCTTTAATAATGATTAGCTCTATGTGATTAAAATTGTTGAGAGAATGAACGATGAGAAGTATTCCATCATGGAGAACGACCTTACTTGCCAACTACTATGCGACTTTCTCGCACTTGAAGATATCCCGTTGCAGATCTATACAAACTTCGACTGCATTTCAGTTAATCTGCTCGAAACTGTTATTTCTGCTCTGTTTAAGGTACTTTTCGCCTTTATTTTAGCAAGTTTCCGTGATTGGAATATCCTCATATAACGGACTGCCTTCTTTGCGTGGATTGATGATTCCCCTTGATCATATTCGCAAACGAAGTGATTCTGTTCCTCAAACAGGTAATATTTTATAAGTAATTGTAGTATTTAGTGTTGTTAGTCGTAATGTTGGTGATGGCACATATTATGTATCTCAGATTACTCTAACAGCTAAAGACTTTGCACTCAAGCTAAAAAATAAGGAGGTTGATTTCATATTAGTATTTCATTTAGAAAGTCTTAAAATGTGTGTCAAAATTTTCTGAAAGTTACAGAAAGTGCTTTGCGGAGTTGGTTGAGTTGGGAGTCCTTAAAAGTCCGACTGATCCCGATGAGCTAGCTTTGTTTTTAACAGAATATTATGAATATCTTGATATCACAGCCGTGGACTGTTTTTCGGAAAACAGGCTAACAAGAAAGTTCTTGCTGCATTTTTGAAGTACTTTTTTTGGATTCTAAATTATAGACAATATGACTTTTCTGGACTTAGAATGGATTCGGCAATTAGGAAATTCCTCGACGACTTTCATCTACCAGGAGAATCCGCCGTAATTGCCAATATTCTCGGTGTCTTTGTAGAGCGTTTCTTGGTTTGAGATTTCATAGTCACCTTTAGGAATGTAATGGGGGCGTATTCCATAGTTATGACGCTGCTTTTTTGTTGGCAAATGCAATAATGGTGCTTAATGTGGATCAACACAACCCTCTTTTGCGACTAACAAATAACCCAATGTCATGCCAAGTATTCTTGTTTTATATTAACAGAAATTCATCGAATCTGTTGGAATACCAGAAGGAGATGGAGGTCAGTATAGGGAAATGCTGAAAAATATTTACAACTCTATCAAGTAGACTTTTCTGTTTATCTTAGAATGAATGAAATTATCATAACTTCAACAAAAAGTGGGATTAACAGGGACAAATACATTTGGAATGTAACTTGTTTACCAACTTTCAGAGAAAACATTCTTCATGTAAGGATGAAGTGTTCGTTGTGACGAAAGGTTGTTTGTGTGATTCTGAACTGTTTGTTCTTCTTTGGAGCTCTTCTGTGGCTGCCTTGTCTTATGTTTACGAGAAAGAAAATATCCCGTTTTGTCGCCAAAGCTATTCTCGAGTCATACAAGTAAAACTTTTATCTTACTTTAGAAAATGTGCTGCCATTTCTGCCAGTTTTGGAATGATTACAATTTTCGATTCCATTATAATTTCTTTATTCAAAATGTCATTTATGCTTAATGAATCGAGAGTTTTATTGATTTTTTAATTTTAGAATTATGAAAAAAGTCATTTTTTAGATATTTTGTTTTGCAACGAAAAAGCCCAAATGGCAGGAAAGGTTTGTTTTGATTTGGTTGCTCACTACGGTGATTTGATGAGAGATGGGTGGAAGAATGTTTTGGAAGCTTTATTTACTCTTTATGTAGCTGGTATTTATCCGCAAACTCTTGTTGAGGTCATTTGCGTATTTGATGTCTTTAGGTAGATAACCTATTCGAAATTGGTGGTAAAAGGTCATTAGAAAAGCTATTTGACCACCAAATGACCACCAAAACTACCCCTGGAACTTTGAGTTCAATAATGAATTTTTTTGGAGGGAAAAGCGACAACACTACTCTTAGACGAAATGACAGGATAGAAGCCTTAAACAAATGCAGACAAATTGTAAATGAATGGCAGATTGATATGATTATCAGCAATACAAAATCACTTCATAGTCAGTCCCTCACTGAATTTATCAGAGTTTTCTATGTCTTTTATTCAAGACATTATGTGACTGCATACTTGACTCTTCTGTGATTATCAGTAATAATTCTGCTGAAGCTTCACTTTTGTTTTACGACATCCTCGTGAGGGTTGTTATTAATAACAGGTATGGGAAATGTTTTAGTTCGAGGGATCGGTTGTCGCTGTTTTTCTCTTCCTTAAGGACATGTGTTCTGCATTTAGTAACAAGTGCTGTTTATCAACCGGTTTTTATTGAAGAGGCTGTTCATGGATATTTCAGAATGCTTTTGGCTTTTGTGAACCAAGAGAAAATTCCCTATGATGTTTTATTTATTAATATTATTAGATTATGTCCTTAATGATTTGTTTTGTTCCTGAAAATTTAGAAAAAAGTGACTTTGTTAAGCTATATTTACTTGTGGCTGGCTTTATTGGCAATTTTATTCAAACGTTCTCCGTTCTGTTAGAGACGTCAAATGGACTGCCAATATGTTTTTTGCTGCTAGAGGTGTTTTCCACAGGGGTAAATCCTCCAGATAACCTCATTCAGCGATATAAACTGAGTAGTAGTTTGATTAATTTATAGAAAACATTGGGTTCTTAGAAGAAGATACTAAATTATGGTTTGACTACCAAAATATGGACAGGATTCCAATCGGGAACGTCAAGATGCCGATGCTTTCATTTGGAGTAGATTTACTAGAACAGTTTTTGAATGCCAGTAGTCTCTGTTTTGAACTCAATCACGTGGAATACCTTATTCATTACATTATTGCCCTAAATTCTGCTGCTATTAAATGTATTGGTGTTATACATGTTATAGGTCATTCATTACAAAAGGAATTGAGTCCCAGTGGGAAAGCACCACACAGTGATTTGTTTGTGGTTACAGAATATTTAAGCAAAGTTACATTAAGGGTTGTTATTTTAATTAATACTTAGTTGTTGGATGCTACAAGTTCAATCTGTGTACAGTTAGCCTTGTCTGATAGCATAAATAATAATGATTGGTGGTTTGTCCTGTTAAATCGTATAAATATTTTTACTATTTTAGAACTGGCCCAATATACTCTTGATGTGCGGAGTGTTGTGCAGCTTTATTCGTTTGATTGCATTCAGAAGGCGTTAGTACATGATAGAGTTTTCACTATGGGGAATCACATGTGGAATAAGTGTTTCAGCATGGTTGTGTTGATTGTTTAGTTCAGATTATTTTTCCTATTTTTACGAGAATGTTGGCTAATACATCTGGAGGAGATGAAGTTGTAAGAATACGTGCTATTTCAATGCTTTGCAAGGTTTTCTGGGTTTTTGATTATTATAGATTTTCATAAGAAATGTTAATTTTTTTACTGGATGTGACAATTTTGACGTGTTTTGGAAGAAAATTGTGGAACTAGTATGTGCGTTTGTGACCACTCAGAATGAGTCATTGGTTTGTTTTGAGTTTATATGGCAGAGAAAATCAATTTTAGAGCAATTCAAGAGTGTGTTGTTGATTGTAAAGTCAATGGGAGTCTTAAACTGTTCTGAATTATTGGATGAGACAACTAGTAGATTACGGCAGTTAATTCCTGAATTGCTAAAGGAGTTGGTTGATGATAAAAGAAATGTGTCTGAAGAAACTGAAGAAGATTGTATTCTTCATCCACCTGTTCCTATATTTAAGTGATGGTAATTTATATATTATATGTTTTTTGACTCAAGAATTCAATTATAGTTATAAACTTCATTTAAATTTGAGTATATATGCTAGATAGTAATATCTTGTATTAATTAAAAATTATTCCAAAGACCAAGGGTAAACAAACTAATCTGACTTGTTCCAGCATTCCAGAACTTGTCACAGGTAACACGTTGTCCCCGGGAAGAATTGTTGGATCCTCTTGATGCCGGCCAGGCATTGGGCGCCAGTAGACGCCATCGGAAGAAGGAAAATAATTTTGACAAACTATCCACGTAGCACCACTTTGCACATTAATATGAAACGAGTGAACACAATTTTGTTTTGCCTCTGGAGCCTGTTTTGGCGCCTGCGACGCTGGAATTCTTGAGTCGTTTATGGAATCGGCAGTTCTAACGACAGGAGACCCGTTATTTGAGAAAAATGAAAATTTTAGACTTTATCGTCTTGGAAAAACTTACGTGACATTTGTAGTACTACGGGAAGATCCTAGGATTCTACTTCCAGAGTGATCAAAAATTATTGTTTGCATGGTACTGTTACTAGAAACGCAGGATCTGGGCGTCCGGGTGTTTTGAATGAAAGTGATCTGGCCATTATTGAAATTGAAAGGTCTAATGATCCTAATTTTTGATGGAACTCATGTTAGTCCTCAAACAGTTCGTAATGTTATGAAAAAATGATATTTTTTTACATTTACGCCAACGAAAAAGCCATCTCTTTCCAAGCATAACAAAGCAAAAAGGTTATCTATATGCGAAAAATGGAACATGCTTCCAAGAAATCTCTGGAATTGTGTAATCTTCTTGGCTCTATGAATGACAGAATATTAGAAATAATTCGTGCAGGTTAGAATAACCATTGCGTTATTCTAAAATATTATTTGCTGAAACTGTAATAACAATAGGTGAAGAAAAAAACACGCCGAAATGGAATATCGGAAATTACTACAGTCCGACTTCAGGGCTGGAACACCAGTTTTAGGAACACTTTGTAGGATCTCTGCCAAAAATATTTAAAACTTCAATTTATTACTATTTCTTTTATTCCTTTTGAATGAAAACCTCGGCTTGGAACTGAATTTATTACTATTTTTTATTTCTAGTCATTAAAAAAAATTAATTATTTTTAAATAAAAAAACTCTACACTAAATCATTATGAGCCTTAGTTACGAGAAAAAAGTTGAAATTGCTCGTCTACTCCTGAAATATCATTCACACAGATTACTTGCTCGGAAATATGAAACGAGCATTGGCACAATAGCTCGAATAAAAAAAACGATTATTTCGTACATAACCCGTGGGAACATTATTTCAAATTTTCCAACTCAAATAAAAACTGACGATATTTTTAAAACTTTGGATAGTAAAGTTCTTGACACTTTTCAACAATTACGAGTCCAAAATATTTTAGTTTCTGGTCCTCTTATTAAAAAATTGGTACTAGGACATTTGCCCGATAGACGTTTAGCCGACAATTCAATTAAGTATAAGTGATCAATAAATACATTATGTATTTTAATATCGGTAAAAATGGAATTTTCACAAACCACTCGTGGAAAGAGAAAACTTCTGCATGATAGCTATGCGTACATTATGGATAGACAGAGAGACAATGTCATATATTGGAGATGTGAGCTGAAAGGAAAATGCAAGGCAGAGTAAGAACTGTAAACGAAGAACTTTATGGCACTATGACACCACACGAACATCCACCAAATGCAGGACGTTTACTTGCGCTGAAAACTGTCAATACGATAAAAAAGAGAGCGAGAGATTCTGAAGAAACTACATCGACTGTTATCCATAATTGTTTAAGCACATACTCCATTGATGCTGCTTGTGCGCAACCCAAAAAAGAAACCCTTGCACGTACTGTTCCAAGATAGCGTACAGATCAAATACAAGACGGTAATATTCTAACTGATGAACTTAAAAGTACTCTCAGAGGAGATGATTTTGTGCCACATGATAGTGATGGATTGCATATATTAACAACAGTGACAGAATTGGCAAACTTGGTGGGGGTCTTCTCACAGTTATCCGCAACGGCATTCCGTTTGAGGACATAACCAACAGTGCTTACACTATGCTTAAAGATATGGAAATCTCGAACTTTTGGTTACCAAAATACGATTCCCAAGACTATCAATAACAATTGTCAACGCATATCTCCCACCACTGAGTTCCTGCTCGTCCAGTGCCCCCAGACTCACTCCTCTCGCGTCACTAAAGGATGTGATTATCTGTGGTGACTTCAATGCGAAGCACCCACTGTGGTGACAGGACAAACCTACGACAAAAGAGGGAAGATGATAATTGAGGACCTCCACAGCCTATGTATACTCAACGATCCTGCATCTCATACAAGAACACCTACTCGACGTAATGATAAACCTTCTTCTATCGACATCTCATTGTCATCACCGTCCTTGGCCCCACTTATTGACTGGTCAGTGAAGTATGACACCAGGTGACCACAACCCAATATTTTTGGAGGTCAAAACAAGGTCACGGATAAAAGGACAATGCCCAACAATAACTAACTACAGCCTTGCGAATTGGAAAGGATTCAAGGAATACGTCGATAATTGTATTGGACTATTAAATTTCCCCACTTTTCCCTCCGTCGAACAATTAGTGAAATGGTTCAACTCCATTATAAACGATGCGAAAAAGAAGTACATTCCTATGGGGAGACAACCAACGTCATCAAAACGTTTTAACACAACGACGAAACATCTGATCAGAGAACGAAATAATCTAAAGATGGTAAAATCGCCAACAGAAGAGAACATCAGGAAAATACGAGAATTGAACAGAGAGATCGACAACAACATAAAGACAGAAAATGCAAATAGATGGACGAGACTATCGAAAGCTCTCTACAAAAACCCCCCAATGCAAAGAGTGTGGAAGTGGATCAAAAACATCAAAAGACCTCCCCAGAGAGAAAAGTCGAAGTCTACATAAAACCAGACACTCTGATAAAATATTACACATCTATATCCTACAGGAAGTTTTCAAAAGAACACCAAGTATTCCTGAAAAAGATTGAACCGAAACGCTCCGATGACTGGATCCTATTTACTAGTCAGGATGTTCGCAGAGCCATATCTAAGGCCAACAACTCAGAGGCCAAAGGACCAGACAACATAACCACATGTGAACTGAAGCACCTAGGCCATCGAGCCCTGGAACTATTAGCCTATATATTCAACCTATCCATTAACACAAATACAATCCCTGAAATATGGAAGAAGTCTCTAATCAGACCTATCCGAAAACCCAACAAACCAATAGATGAACCATCTTCCTATCGCCCAATATCTATTCTAAGTCCGGTCTCAAGGATCCTTGAAAGGCTTGTTTTGGAAAAAATACAAGACTCAATCTCAATACCTCCGACCCAGCACGGATTCCGGGACAACCATTCGACGACAACACACCTTACAACCCTCACACAATTCATTGCGGAAGGATTTAACTCCCCCAAACCACATCAGAGGACAGTACTTATATCCGTGGACATCACAAAAGCGTTCGACTCAGTCCCCAGGAAACTCCTAACAAAGAAAATATACGAAACCAACATCCATCCGAACCTGAAACTTTGGCTTGGAAACTTCCTAAATGGAAGACGAGCACAAGTACTCTGCAACAACATCAAATCAAGATCTCGCTATTTCCCAAATGGAGTCCCTCAAGGCTCCCCACTATCACCCCAACTCTTCAATCTCTACATAAACGACATGCCACAAACCTGTAATGAAAACTGTCTAATCCTCTCCTATGCCGACGATATCATTCTTGCTTCCAAGAACAGAAGCATTCAATCAGCGACTCAGTTGGCTCAACAAATGCTCGACAACTTGGAACTATGGCTCTCGAAGCGGAGACTTGACACATCAGCAGCAAAGTCCTTTGTCACACTGTTTACCACCTACAAGAGACAGCTCTGTATCGAACCAAAAGTCTTTATGAAGAACGAAGCTATCTCTATTAACAAAACACCGAAGATTCTGGGAGTAACCTTTGATCAGGGACTCACCTTTATCCGGCATGTTGAAAACAAAGTAACTTCTGCTCTGAAAAAATGAGAATTTTAAAAGTGCTCTCAAAAACACTTAGAGATCAAACTGGGATCCTTGCCACGATTTACAAACAATTTATCAGACCAACGATGACGTATGCAAGTCCTTCATGGGCAATGCAAATGTCACGATCTTCCACATTGAAATTATCTGCAATCGAGGAGACTGCAATAAAGTTAATTGGACCAGATCACAATATCCAACCTATTGAAAATTTTTTAATTGAAATACAACGGAAATATTAAAGGAGGCTGTTCTACCGAGCTGCCCTCTATTCCAAATACTATCGAATTATCTACAATCATACAGAAATTTGAGCCGATGCCATGTCCAATGAGAAGAGCTGTTCAGGATTCTCGACCCCGCCGGACTCGTCCTCACCTTTGTCGGTCTGGGATCACTTAGTTAGATGAGAACTTTTATTTCTTTCTCTTTGACCCAGTGATCCTGGGGGTAATAATAATAATAATAATAACAACAGCAAGAAACCTTGATCTTATGTCTATGAAAGAATATTGGTTATGTGATGGTACTTTTGATCTAGCTCCATTAGGTTTTCAGTTATACACATGTTACATTATGTAAAACATGTACGGTTCCATTAGTGTACGCTATTGCTCGAGAAAAATCTCTACAAATATATGAACAAATATTTTCAACACTGAAAGAGAAAAACCCACAATTGAATCCACTATCATTTACCATAGATTATGAGCAAGCAGCGATCAATTCTATCAACAGAATTTTTCCAAATGTGTATGGCTGCTACTTTTACTTTGGGCAGTGTTTATGGCGAAAAATACAAAATCTAGGACTGCAGGCATGAATGATTCAGCGAATGCAAACTTAATTAAAAATATTCAAGCACTGGCATTTGTTCCTGTACCTCAAGTCATTGAGAGTTTCCGAGCGCTCCTTGAGACTGATGACGTGTTGGGAAATTTTCTGACCTATTTTGAGATAACATGGATCGGAGCCTTGCAACATGGAAGGAGAGGAAGACCATTGTTTAGTATGGAAATGTGGAATGTACACGACAGACAGGCAGAAGGCCTCCCAAAAACTACGAATTCACTTGAAGGATGGCCACATCTTTTTCACAAAAAGTGTCTATAAAACATCCAACCGTTTGTCGGCTTGTTGCAAAAATACGAAAAGAACACTCAGAGTGGGAGCTCTCAGTAGAACAAGTGATGGCCGGAATAACAATAAGACAAGTAAAGAAGTACCAGGATGTGAACAAAAGGATAAACAGTATTATAGAAAAATATGATGAATACACTCCAGTAGAATTTTTGAGTGCGCTCTCTCACCTTTAAGTAAATCTTTGTTTTACCTACAGAACAATGAGTATTATTGATGTAACTTTTTAACTCATTTTATTTGATGTTTTTATCTTGAATTTTATCTCTTAATTTTAAAACAATGTGCTAATAAAAAATATGGAATATTTCTTAGTTATTTGTGCTAAATTTCCTGTAGGCCAAATGTCTGGACACCAAAAAATTGGTAATTTAGCTCTTTCTTAAATCTTAAGGTATGAAAATTGCAGTAAAAATTGGTTCGATTCTCGCTGCTGTTCACCATGCATCTACGATGCAAAAAAGGGCTTGACTAGTGACGCCGTCATCAGTGGAAATTCACTGCGGAACTGGATTGTCTAAAAAGGACCCACACACAAGAAAAAGAAAAAAATAAGTGAAGATCACACCTTGGTTCTACGATTAGTTAAAATTAACTGTTTTTTACTTAAATAAAGTGTGTGTCCTGCCTATGCGGAGCTATAATACTATGGCTCTCTTGAAAAGGCTTTATTATTATTATTAAGGCATCGAATGGATAGTATGTAAAATAAAAAGACGACGATCAAAGAAGTAGTAAAAAAATTAATGAATTGGAAGAATCAGTTCTAGTTATTGCTCCAAGTTTGTTAAAGGATTTTTACTGCTTCAGACAAAATTTATTCAGTAGTTTGAAGAAAAACTATGGATATGGAAATAGAACACTTTGTGTTCCAAATCGAGGTCCGACTGTATAGTTTGGAAACTACAAGCAATACATTGAACCATGGATTTCTTATGCCATGTATTCCATTCTTTTCCTGGACAAATCCTTTGAAGATAGCTTTTAAAATTACGGGGTTTTTAAAATTACGGAGCACTGGACTTTTGGAAAGTTCCCCTCTCCAATGCCTCAGGCATTCTTAATCCATATGACCAAGGAGCGTTTCCGTGAAATATGACCATCCAGTTATAAATTGGTCTAAGTTGAGGTCTTTGTTAGAACATACTAAGATCACGTGAGTAGTTAGTTTGGTGTTACCATGATCTGTGTAATCTTTTATTTCATATCGGATGGCTCAGTTTAAAATGTTCCGGACCAAAATCAGGTGGTCCTGGGTTCTAATCTCGCTGCTGTCAATTCGGTTGAGGGATCCACGCATCTACGATGATTCTGAGTTGACAAGTCATTCCGTCATTAGAATTCATAGAACTGGATTGTCTATTGGTACTCACAACACGTAATCAAAAAAGGAAAGACGATAGTCAAGAACATTTTAAATGTATTGGATTTATTAGAATGACTGTTCTAACTTCTTAAATAGTGTGACTAATAATAATTTTAATATAACAAAAATATGACAAGAAAACTTAGAGATTAAAAATCATCGATTAATCATTATGATCCGTTCGAAGTCTGGCATTCCTGTTTGTGATAAGAACACCCAACTGATCCGCCCTTTCAACTATTACCTTTCGTTTACGACTTGATACGGTCCCTGAGATCTCACCACAAAACCTTCCACTATTCATCAATAAGATGTCTACATCCTGAAAATTAAACAAAATTATTACTTTTACTGTGTTTAAGCGGAATTTTCTTAGTCCGTTTGGGAGCATGTTCTTGGTCTTTTTGTTGGATCCATAACCAATTTTAGGCATTCGTCTAGCTCCTTTGCATCGCTGACGCACCACATTATCAATTCCTTTGGGTTTTCTCCAATTTTTCTAAAACATGAGAATTTAATTTTACCTTGACACGTGAAAATCTATCGGACTGGTGACGAACGAATTTCTTTGTCCTCTTTTTTATGATCTTCAAGTTGTTTACAGAGTTTACTACGGCCTTTGCCTAATAATGATTATTAAAAAAGACCATGACGATCGAATGAACTAACGTGCTTTTTAATTTAAAAAAAAGTAATAATTAAACAAATATTTTATTAATATATAATTTATTTGGAAATGAAAACTATAACCGTTCAAGTAATTTTAATTTTAAAATTTTATATTATTACATCAAAAAATGTCTAGAAAAATATACAGATAAAGAAATTGCCACCAGAGCACTCGAGTCTATCATAGAGGCAACTGGAGGCAATTTCAGAAGAGGAAAGGAAAAAGACCCCCGTCCGTATAGAAAATGCGTGGGATCACGGTCGGAGCATCGAGAAAAAATGGCCCGATTACTGAGAGATGCCGGGATCACCTTAATATTAGTTATTGGTTAAGACGGTGTTTCTTTGGCTTAAATAATAATAATAATAAAAAAATGTCTGGTGAGGGTTGCGTTTGAAAAAAGTTACCTTTTCTTTATTCTCATAATGAGGTTGATAAATAAAGACTGCCCTATGCCAATGTAATGATGTCTAAAACAAACTCTCCTATAAATATCATCCAAATGAATATAAACAAAGTGAATAACTTTAACTTAAAAGCTTTGTTAAAACAATCGTATTGATATGTTGCTGTTACAAGAGTCTGAACTCCGGGTGGTTACGCACACCGAGGTTTCTTGGATACTCCGTGGAAATGAAACAAAATTATTACTTTTACTGTGTTTAAGCGGAATTTTCATAGTGACAGCCATAGAAACTTGGTGGATACTTAACTATCATACTTAATCATACTTAATGAAAGACTAAACTATTGATTAACAACGAAATCTTCGAAAGAACAGAATCTGTTATCAAATGATGACACGGGTTTACATGATGATTAAACGACGGACAAAATTATATAAAAATACACCAAATACGTTTCACTATAAGGCTTAGAGTTTAATTAGGTCTCTCTTAGAGATTCTACTGGAGAACCTCAAAACAACATTCATGTATAGCATGATTCTTTAATCAAATACCACACATCGTATCTCACAAGAAGTTCTCAAATGATCAGTTTTTGAATGCATTCAAGAGTCGATTCCAATGTCTCCATTCCAGCATGGATTCTGTGCTCTACGGTTGACGTCCATTAAAATTTATTGGTGAAAATTGAACTCAATATGAGAACTATTTTTACATCAATAGATTACCCCTTTGACACTGAAAATAATTGAAACGGAAATTCTTCCTAACATTAAACATTGGGTCTCTAATTTTCTGAGCGGATGACGGAACAAGTAATCTGCTACAATATGCAGTTAGATCTCCACATCAATTTCTTTCTAACGTGTGAACAATACCTTTCAGACCCAGAGGAAGGCTAGTCAATGAATGAGGTTAGTGCAGTCCCCAAAGATATAAATAATTCTACGGCTAATTTTTCCCAAGATTCCGTAAAGGTGGTCAAACGTGTTTTTATTTGACTTGAAAAAGACGGTCTTCGTAAAGGAAATGTAGACTTCGATTCCAGGCAAGTGTAAGTCCGAAAAAAAGGAAAGCATCATCTAATCCCCCTTCGAACCATTGAGAATTAGATTTTCAATACAGGATGCAAGCGCAGAGACAAAATTGTGACATCATTCCTTATGGATCCTAACAGGCATAATCTCTCTGCATCGAGTGTTCGAAATTGCAATTAGTAACTCTTCTAGAGTCACAGTTCCGATATTATCTTAACCACCATGATTTTGTACAGTACATAACAGTGCTCGTTTCTTAGGTGAATATTAATAATAAAATTAAACTTATAACAAAAATCTAATAAGAGTTGTAGTGTCAGAATGGTCATATGTTTGATTCTTCTTAGACAGTACTAAACAAATTTCTAGTAAATTACTTTTATCATAATTATTATTTATTTCAATCTTCAGGTCAGTCAAGACTGAATGAATACACTCACAGGCATCAAATAAGTCTCGAGTTTGTTTCTTAGGAAATAAGAATTAAAACTTCAACAGATTCACCAGGTTTGAACAAAATTTCCTTTTCCAGGGTTTTCAGAGAAATTTCAGCATTTTTCTCCAATTTAGTGCGCATGTAATCCGGAATAGAAACTCCGTTAAATTTATCAAGTCTTTTGTTTGTGGTTTCCATAAGTCGAGGATCAGCCTCGTGTGTGTAACGGATTGGTGAACAAGCAACGCTGTGGAGGTTCAAGAAATCATGAGAAGAAAAAATTCTGTGAATTTTGCAAATCTGACTAGAAATTATGCTGAAACTATCATTGAAAACGTGCCTAAGCTTATTAATCAAACTACAAATTTGATGCTGTTTGTTCGTTTTCAGTCTTAACTATTAAATTTAAAATATAAGCTTGTAATTCTTCAACTTCATTGAGCAATGTTTGATTAAATAAGGCGACATTTGTTTTCTATAAACTTTATAACAACACCACCTCACTCATATTTATTTTAATTAGATATTTAAATTTTTGTAAATTAATATTAATTTTTATGATTAATTCAGAAAATTATTTCCGTTTTATTTTGTTACCTATCATGTTTGGAGATTTATGACCACTTGCACGTTTTTTTACTTAATTTTTTGGTGAGGCGGTGACGTGTCTCATTTCGGCTCTTTACAACGGTTAAGAAAAATGTCTAAAAAGCAGAAGATACAAGAGAATATGCTTTCCCTAAAGCTTCTTACGTTCAATGTTAGAGGAAGCCTCAGTCAAGAAATACTCTCTGTGATGACCTAGAAAGATATAACGTTTCTATTAGCTTTTTACAAGAGACAAAAATTACGTACTATCTCGATGAAAACTATGGAAAATATCGACTAATATTCCTACCCAGTGACTCAAAACACTATGGTCTTGGATTCGCCATTCACAGAAAACTATAATCTGACACCAGTCGTATTTGGCGAGTGAACGACAGGATCTGCGTAATACAGATACGTCTGAACAACCAATGTTTTCTTAAAAATACACTAACAATTATGAATGTATATACACACACTGTGGAAGAGTAGCAAAAAACCCGACCGAACTGAATGAATTCTACTCAACATTATCAAAGACATATAATGAATGTGAGTCGTCCTCACTTATATTCATTGCTGGCAATCTAAATGCGAAAATTTGAAAAAAACTCAGAGATACCTTCATGGAAAGACACGGACGTGGAAAAAGAAACTTGCCTGGGACCATACTTGGCCATTTCTGCACGCAAACAAACTGTTCTTGTGCAACACGCATTCTCTCATCGTGGAACCAAATCCGTAGAAAAATCAGGAGACTGAACAAGACACTCCACCAAGAAGAACTGCTTCGCAAAATCAATGAATTATCCAAACTAAAAGATAATTCACAAATGTATATGGCTGCTCATTTACTACGCCACACAAACCGGAAGAACGAATAATCATCAAAGACAAAAATGGAAAAACATTACTGAATACTGAAGAGCAAGCGGAGGTAATTGCAACACATTTTGAGAAACTTTTTAATGTGACTACAGCAATCCCCCCATTCAAAGGAACGCCTAGACCCTTGAAAGAACCAATTACAATTTTAGAAGTAAAAACAGCATGTCAAAAATTAAAAAATAACAGAAGCCTGGACCAGATACGATAAACCCAGAATAACTGAAATACGGCCCTGACCACCTTTTTGAAAAAATCGCTACACTCTAAATGAAATGTTTTCAATTAACTCAACTTTACCCCTGGGAACAGGATTACTAATACTTATACAAAAACCCAATAAACCCAAAGGACCGGTTGAAAACTCACAACCTATTATATTATCAAATTCTCTACGGAAAGTCTTAGCTAACATTGTATTGCAACGAATAAAACGACCCGCCTATGAATACCTACCCGAAAGTCAAAGTGGGTTCATAGAAGGAAGATCAACAGCCGATGCAGTCTGGAGTCACAGATGGAGATGTGCAACACATCAAAGATGTTGGAATACCATCCACATTCTGGGAATAGATCTACCAAAAGCCTTTGACTCGGTTAAAAAGAACAAATTTGATGACAGTGCTGGAAGGGTTTATTGACGAATCGAGTCTAAGAATGATCCAAATCTTTTTATCTAACACATAGCTCCTCGTGAGAGTTGGAAAAACCTACTCAAGAAAATTTGAAACAAACACAGGCACTCCTCAAGGAGACTCCATCTCTTCACTACTATTCACAATATACTTGCACGATGAGAGAATTTTCGATTTCTGCAAAAATTTGAGGCGGTAGTGAGACATCTCCGTAATTGGAAAACGACCGGGATCGATAAAGTCTATAATTTCTTTATCAATAGATGCACTTCATTGCACGAGTCTATGTGTCGTGTATTACAGAAAAGCATCACTATCCCGGAAACGATTCCTGATTGGGCCTGCACGGGGACAACATATTTGATCCCAAAGCTGGACAACCCTCAGTCTGCTGCAGATTATCGACCGATAACCTTCATGCCAATCTGTATAAGCTGATGACCAAATTGGTGGCTAATGAGGTCAGGAGCTTTGTAGAAGCAAATGGGATTCTCTTCGAAAATCAGTTGGGTACTGTGCGAAATTGTCAGGGGTAAAAGAGCAGGCTTTGATCAACAAGTGCCTTTCTGTGTCTCACGGAAACTCACTTTTGTCTATGTGGGTGGATGTGAAGAAGGCTTACGATTCAGTTGATCATTCTTACCTTGTCGAGTGCCTACACAGTCTGTGTATGCCTGTGTGGTTCATCAGCTTTGTAGTGGCTGTGATGAATAGGTGGAGTATTCATCTGAACTATAATAGGCACCGGATAGGCGAGGTAAAACTCAAGAGGGGGATCCTTCAGGGGATAGCATGTCTCCGCTGCTCTTTGTTCTCTGTTTGGAGCCATTGAGTCGCCGCCTCAATGACCGGTTTGAGCAAATACCAGTTCATTGTGAGGGGGTTTGTTTCAGTACAAATCACCTTCTTTTTATCGATGACCTGAAGATGTATGCTCGAACAGCCGAGGAGCTCTACTCCATGGGGGTCTGTGCCAGGGAATTCTTTGAGAGTATAGGACTAGATTTGAATTATTCAAAGTCTGCGACTAACACGCAAGTATGTAGCGAGTTAGTAAGAGTCCTAGAGGAACACGAAGGATATAAGTATCTGGGTGTTACCGAATCTCCAAAGTCCCTTATAATGCCTGAGACAAAGCGACAAATTACTGAAGGCATCCGTAAAAGAGCAGCGTTATTGTAAGACGTCTCTAAATGCAAGGAATTTGTTCCTAGCATTAAATGAGTATGCTGTCTCGCTGCTAAACTACTACATAGGTGTTGTGGAGTTTGAGCCCAAAGAGTATGATGAGATGGATGTTATGATCCGTGGAGTACTCAGAGAGAACCATGTCCATGTGCTGGCAGCCAATAAGGAGAGACTATATTTACCCCGTGATAAATTCGGCCGTGGACTGTGTGGAGTAGTCCAACTAAGTGAGCGTATCCTAATGCGAATGCACGACACCCTGATAGCTGGGTCAAGTGTGTCTGCTAGGAAGCACGCCATAATAACGACCGAGAAAACACGGGCAACCCACCTAGGCACTATCAGACCTTTTTTGTCTGCTAAGTATGGTGTTGATGATGGTGGGCTAGTAAATGTGAAGGCGTTGATCGAATTACAATATAATAATTTGATGGAAAAGATCAACTTAAAAAGCCTTCATAAGGTCCTCTTCAGAGCATTGGACAACACCGACCTTAAGTCGTCGACAATATGGCTAAAATACGGTGACAACTTACCTCGATCGGAGGCCCTGTACACGTATATGCAAGACCGCGATATTTTTGGGGGTCGATTAACAAATACATGTCTCCATTGTAAGTCAAGGAGCATATCAGTTGACCATTTAGCCACTCGGTGCGGATCCATGCTCTGCCACGACTATGTGTGGAGGCATAACGAGGTAGTAAGGAATCTTCATCTTCTTCTATGTAATAAGTGTGGTATTCACCACACCAGAAAGTTGCGGACTCATAAAGTGCAATCTGTAGTAGAGAACACCAGGGTCCAAATTAAGGTAGACAGTGTTATCCGTACCTCGGTGCTAGTCAAGCACACTAAACCGGACATTGTGGTACACGATAAGGAGTCTGGTCAAGTCCTTATCATAGAGGTTGACATTACGTCTCAAGACCGTTTGCAGACTGTGGAGGTGGGGAAAAAAAGCAAGTATGACTTTCTTGCAAACGAGATGGGGCAGACGCTTGGTTGCAAGGTTCTCGTTATTCCAATAATATTGACGTGGGAAGGAAATGCAACAAAGTACCAAATGGGTTATCTGAAGCAGTTGGGGGTAGATAGTAAGCTTTAGGCCTATCTATAGTCTACTGTATTAAAGCGGGCCCTAGAGAGCCTGATACTAGTGCATAGGAGGCAGGGCCAAGAGATGACATATGGGCAGAGGGTTCAATTGGACAAAGCGCTCTCGGAGTTGTTTCAGTAACCAGAATCGAACCTGCCTAGGGGGCTGGTGAACAGGCAGGCGAGGAAGGTTGTTGATTATTAGATATTAACTTTTTATTGTTGGTTAAAGTGGAGTTCAATATTGAGATACTAAATTGAAAAGTTAACCACAGACATTATGAGGGATAATTATTCTCACGCTAACACAGAAAACATATCTGAAGTAGTATAAAGTACCTAGATAAAAATATTCATAAATCGACGAAACCATTCATTGTTACATGGTATTAAATCTATAATAATCCATTAGACTTCTGCTTTAGAGTATAGGTGGAAAAGTAGGTTAGCCCTCTTCCATTCTCATCAAACGTCCTATTGTCGCGGACATTATTCATAATGTAATCTTTTATTCATAAGAATTTTTCACATTATTCATAAGAATTTTTCATAATGTAATCTTCACCAGTGGATTTGGTCAGGGAGAGGTAGGGAGATCCCTTTCAACTACTGTGTCGTGCTAGAAGGACTCGACACCTCACGGGTTGGATCTGTTTGACAAAAATTAACCTTCGCTGAAAACTCTATCTTTCAGATTATTATTATTAAAAACCAAAAATCACCGACAAATTGAATAACTACATAGCCATCAGGTGATTCCGGCCGCTTCGAGTAGCCATCTCATTCTTGCTCGGTGTTCTTCCCGGGTTCCAACGCATTTCCGGATTGGGCGGGGGTTTCTAACTTTATTGGAGGGTAGTAAGGCTCCGGCTTTCCTCACTAATTCCTCAAAAGGTGTGGGGTTTAAAGGTGTCCAAGAAAACCTTTGCAAAGCCTTACTAGTCATTTTTTGGAAGGTATTGATTTTTTCTATATTTCTGTTTGGTTCCCCATGCAGCACACCCGTAAGTTAGAGACGGTTGAATATACTGCACGTAGAGCGAGTCCAAATTCGAGTTGAAACACCCCTTATATTGTCCAAGGAGTGTTTTAACAATGTTGTGAAAATTGTTGTATAAGACTTTTCGGGACTTGTATGTAAAATGTTCTTAACGAGCCAACAGTTCCGATCGTCCAATGAAGCTTGTATCCGGTAAACTGCAGTATTAACGCACTGGTCTTTGACTGCGACGATTATATCATCCGTATATGTCAGAACCAGAGTATCGTCTCTGGTAGGGGGAGGGCATATCATTTAAAAATAAGTTGAATAGGTGTGGTGAAAGTGGAGATCCTTGAGGGACCCCATTTGGAAGGAACTTGGTCACTGATCTAGTTTTTCCAGCAGTTACTCTTCCTCTTCTTCCATTTAGGAAATTTGCGATCCAGATTTTCAGGTTGTTTGGAATTTTTGACGTAAAGATCTTCCTTGTCAACAGCTTTCTTGGGACAGTGTCGAAAGCCTTTTTAATATCGATGGAGCATAGCAAAGACTTCTGATTAGGTTTGTGCTTTAGTCCATCCTTGATGAAATTTGTAAGGCATGTAAGATGCGTTTCTGTGGAGTGTCCTTTTCTGAATCCGTGTTGAAAAGGTGCATCAGGAAGGTATGGTTTGATTAGTTCAAGAATCAGCTTTTCCAAAAGTTTTGATGTAACACATAGGAGAGATATTGGTCTGTATGAGGCTGGTGATCCCTTTGGTCGCCCGGGTTTCAGAATTGGTCGTATGGTTGATAGCTTCCATATGGAAGGAATACAATTTTCGTTGATTGAAAAGTTGAAAATTTTGGTGAGGCCATGATAGCATAGGGGCCTATGTTTTACAGATCATTCAGATCGAAACCACGAATGTCAGATCCGATGTAATCAGACGTTTTTTTAATAATAATTAAAAAAAGTTAATTAAATAAAAATTTAAATATTATCAATTTTAATTAAATCGAACATATCTTACCTTTTTCTTGATATGTCAAATTTTACAGTGAAAAAAAGTGACTTGACTAATATTATGGAGAAATTATTAAAAATAACTGATTATTCAACAAAAGGTGACACTTGGGTAATGTTTAGACTACGATGAATTGTTGACTTGTATCAATACAGTTGTTTTAATATTTATATTAGACTGATTTAGAGTCAACAGATGAAGTTGTGCTACCTGGGGATGTTTTTAAGGATTTATTAGGAACTGTAAGTTATTTTCAGTATTTTTCCAGTTCAATGACATACACGAAGATATTAGATCAATCGGAGCGAATATTCCCGTTTACGATGGATTTCTATACTCACAATTGGATGATTCAATTAAGAAAGATGTTTGATCCTATTTTATTTATAGCTTGCCTTTCTCAGCCGACAAATCAGTTCCCAGGAACTCACACTGAGTCAAGTAAGTAAAAAACAGAATAATCTCGAACAGGAATTTAATACAATCGCAGTTTAGTCTTATCGTTTATTATTAGACAAAACGTTCTGTTGTTGATTATTCACTCGATAATGATCTGCCTTCCAACTACGAGGTTTTTATTAATGGTCATCTAGAAAATGGAGTTTTTATTGGTGCAATACAGAGAGCGGATCATAGAATTAGCTGAATCTAACGAGAGAATGAAAGTTAACCATGCAAACGAACTCGAATCTATGAGATCTGCTCATTTATTAGACAGGGATGATCACACTAAACTAATTAAAATGAAACACTCACATGTCATCGATCGGCTCATTAAATACATTGGTTCTCTTGTATTCTTAGATCACAGATGAGATGGTTACTTTTGTCAACCCCAATCACGTGCATGGGACAACAAACATAAACAACGCTGGAGATATGGTCGAGGAAGTTTCAACCATAATGAAACATCTTAAAAATAATCAGGTCGTCGTGCTACAATATTAGTAGGACAAGTCTGATGAGGAAATCAGGGAGTTATGTGTGAGGCTGCAGTGTCTTCGGACTTCGCTTGAAGATGCAGAAATTGTTCAACGTGACTTTGTAAGATTGACTCAGAAACTACAAATGGAGAATGATAACTTAAAATCTAGAATACAGTAATTTATTAATTTTCTTTTGTTTATTTAAATTTATATTTCACACTGGGTTATTTCTCGTTATTAGATAAATTATTGTTTATAATGATTAAGAAAAAGCACCAGATGTACTAGGGAAATGGTTTCTTACTGTGAACAGAGAGAAAACAGAACTCACAGAGATAAGAAGGATGAGTAACGTCCTAGAAGAGAAGTGGCGACAAGTAAAGAAACTCGGTTCACTTATGGAAGATAGCGAAGATATTTTACGTAGGAAAACTCTAGCCAATGATGCGTTATATAAACTGAAGAATCTATGGCTCAATCAAAAAGGTATCGACACGAAAATGAGAATCCTATTATACGACTTATTCATAAAACCCGTACTTTTATATAACGTTGGAACTTGGGCGACCTCATCAGCGGATATGGAAAAACTAGACTCGTTCCACAAAGGTCAGCTGAGAAAAATAACAGGAACTACTTGGCCTACGAGAATATCGAGATGCAGCACTAGACCCATCAGTTTAGAAGTACTGGAATCCCGATGGAAGCTCTTCGGACACGTGCTGAGGATGGAATTAACATCCCCACCTAACATATCTATGTAAACATACTATGTTGGTCAAGAAGGCCGCTATCGTGGAAGACCTAGAACAACACTGCCAATAGTTTTACAAAAAGACCTGGTTAATATCAAAAGAAATCTAAAAAATGCCGACGACCTGTACAACATGAGAGCCTTGGCTAGGAACAGGAAAGCATGGAAAATGATGACATCTAACCTTGTTCCTTTTACTGCACATGCTCTATAATTAGTATTTCTGGAAAAAACGAAAGAGCCAATAACTTCACCTTACCTCTTGGGGGTTCCCGTAAGCTATGTTCCTCCGACTCCGTCTTGTGTTGTGACGACATTGAAAAAACCCTGGTCCACGCGGAGACTTAATAATTCTACAACTAAATACAATTGGAATTAAAAGGAAAATCCTGGAACTTCGAGTTCTCCTCTGCGCAACTCGAGCTGAACTTGCTCTCATCCAGGAATCAAGCTCTCATCTTCCACGCCAAAACTATATTTCCTCGGGATACACAGTAATCCGTAAGGACCGTCAGGGAAGACCAGGTGGAGGACTACTCACAATTATAAAGAACGGTATACCTTTCATTGACGTGAGTTGACGGACCTCAGAACTTTTGAACTCAGACGATACCATGGAGCAGATCACCATCAAAATGGAGCTGTTTTGGATCAACTTGATTATCCTATATATTCCACCACAAGGATCCTGCCCAAAATCTTACACCCCAAATATACCCTGCCTTTCAGTACTAAAGAACGCTCGGTGACCTAAATGTCCGACACCCCGTTTGGCTATCTTCACAGTCCTCTGACACCCGAAGCGAGTTCATATTGATATGTTTGTTCTGATAATGATCTTAAATTACACACAAGAACCCCTTTAAGGAGCACTGATAGCTGCACCTCTCCTGATTTAACCTTATGTTCTCCTTCTTTAGCAAGAATCACTACATGGGATGTGAACTATGGTTTCTCCAGCGACCATAATCCCATCCTTCTTACGTTAAGAGGATTTCGGAAACACCGGACATTGCTGACCAAAGTGAAAAGTTTCAAGAATTATAAGAAGGCTGACTGGTCAGGCTTCTCTGATTTCGTAGACCTGGAATTGGTCAAAAAAATAAAAAATTTAACCTAAAAAAATTAACTTTATTAACCTAAAAACTACAAAAATTAACCCAAAAATTTAACTTTATAACTAACAATAAGAACACTAAAACTTTTTGTTACACATAAAAATTACATAATTTTCTAAATTTCCTGGTAGAAAATGTCTGTTGGATCTTAGAAAATTCTTTATCTCAGAGAAACATCGTTCAACCGAGCACTAAGTTGGCTGACAATTCAGGAGTAATGAATAATCGGCAGGAGATATGTGTGAATTAGTCATTTTAATTATGTTTGAAATATCATTTTTTGAAGCCTTTTATTTATGTATTCTATAATAAATTTGTTGTCATTTTCAAATTCCAACGATTCTAAACGATCACATGTTTGTTCAATTGTGAAGCGTGTACTTTGATAATAATATCTGCAATAGCGACATTATTCGGAAACCTGGAATGTTCGAATAGCTTCAGATAAGGTCACATAGACTGCTAACTAACGGTGAGAGAACAGAGCCTCCTTAAAACAATTCTCTAAGCCACGGCATAGATAGTTTGTTTAGTGGAATATCATATTTATAAATGCTCTGGTTACTTGTAGAGCCCAATCATCATTTTTGGAATATTGGGCATGTGTGTTTGGTGCGATTCGGTCAGATTATCTAGAAAAAATAATTGTTATATCGCAAAACTCAATAAATTTTCATCAAAATGAATTTTGATGGGATTTACAAAATGCCTTTTTTTTGCCTTTTCTCGCATTTTATATTACACAAACAGAGTCGACAATATAGCGCACCATCCTCAAGAATCATAAATTCTTTAGGATAATACTTAACAATGGCCTTAGCTTTAATTTGGTACAATTTTGCTATCTTAGGTATGTCAACTAAAAATTTTAGTGGCAAAATATATTAACCCACTTTATTTAACAAACAATAAAAAAGTTAATTTAACCTTATACAGTCCGACCCCGAATTGGGGCAGACCCCAGGGGTGGGGGACCCTCGGATTTTGGGGCATTTTTTTTGGCCAACATTTTGGCAGAGTAAAATGGAAAATCGATAAAAAATTTTGAAATTTTGGGGCACTATAAAATTGTGGGGAATGAAATTATAAGTAAATAAAATTATATTTTATTAATAAATATATAATTTTAATTTACTCTTTTATTTACATTTTTTGTTGTGAATGGTTATTAATTTAATTTTAATTTAATTTATTAACTAAGAAACAAAATTAACGATTGCTAAATTGATATTGAAGAACAAATTATCTGAAAGACAGATAATAAAAAATACAAAACTAGTAAAGGCATGATTTCGCGAATAAAAAAAACAATTGTACCTTTTCTTGAACAAGGATTAGGATCTTATGCCTTATTGTGAGAAATTTAAATTCGATGATCAAGTTTTTGAAATATTTCAGAAACTACGCGAGGATAAGGTTCCAATATCCGTTCCTTTCATAAAGAAAATCGCCTTATATACGGCTTCAAAAATTGGCTTCGACACTTTTAAAGCTTCAAACGGCTGGCTTGACAGATTTAAAAAGCGACATGAACGGAGATTTAAATCAATTTGCTGAGAAAAAAATTCCCGTGATTTTACTTATATCAATGATTGTTTCAAAATTTTTGACGAGAAAATTATTCAATATGGAAGACAAAATGTTTCTAATTTCGATGAGACTGCACTCTATATAAAAGGGACGCTATAAAAGTTGTTTGTGGGAATAAATAATGATACTGTTGGCTTTAAACAGGAAAAAGATAAAATCACTGTACTTCTTTGTTGCAATTCTATGGGGAAAAACTTGAGCCATTGATTGTTGGAAAATTTAAAAACCCTCGATGTCTCAAAAATTTCAATGTGAAAGATTTTGGAATTTCATATTCATCCTCTAAAAAAGCATGGATGACTGGAAATATTTTTCTGAGCTGGTTAACTCGGATAAATGAAAAATTTTATACAATCAACAGAAAAGTATTAATATTGCTTGATAATGCGGGATGTCATAAATCTATTGAAAGCTCAAATATTAAGTTTTAATTTTTGCCAAAAAATACAATACCGTATTTGCAACCATTGGATATGGGAATTATCAAGACCTTTAAAGATTATTACTCAAATTATCTGATTCAGTATTTGTGTTTTGAGGAGGATGATGAATTAAAACGGTTGATAAACAAAATAAACCTTCGTCATGTAATTCTGCTAATTTTTAAAAGCTGGGAAAAACTTGATCCAAGTTTAATATTTAATTGTTGGAATCAAATTGAAAAGATTCGTGATTCCGTAAAAATTGAAGATACCATTACAGAAGAACTAATAAACAATGTCGTGAACAAAACATTGAATTCGGAAAGTGACAAATTCGTTGATAATATTTATAACGAAGATTTAGAGAACGATGCAATCGAAACAATTGTAAGAGAAACGCAATATTCTCTTGATCAGTTAGAGAAGAAAATTTTTTACGTATCTCCTGAAATGCTCAAAGAATTTTACGATTTTCGACTTAATTTTATGAAAAATGTAAGAAGTAAAAGGATTTATTTATTTATTTAATAACCCCGGGAACACCGAGAAAGAAAGACAAAAGAGTCAGACAGTTAGGTGATCCCAGTCCTCGCAATCACTTGTGCCATTCGACGTCTGTGATCTTCCATCGTCCCCACTACTTTCCGGAAGAACCTTCTCTCGGTCTTGCAGAGGAATATGATCAGGGAGGGGAATTTCTTATCCAATCGTTTTTTTCATGCCATGGGAAGGATCAGGCGAAGCGGATTTCCATCTTCCTCACAGAGGCGAAAAAATCCGGAGCCACGACTACGGATCTTAGCTTCCATGAGTAGTGGGTCGACTGTTGATCCATTACGTGGGGAAAGGATACTGATTGTTTTCCGGTATATCGAGTTGATTCTTTGGACCAAAGACTCCGATAGCCCGAATCTCCATGCAACGGAGGCATACTCAATATAGGACGCGGAAGATACGGAATAATGACTGATAATACAAGTTTCTCCATAATTTTTGACAGTGTGCTGGTAACGGAAATAGGCCTTAAAAGATGCTAGTAGTATCACAAAAATGCGATATAAACTAAAAAAAGACAACTTGACTTTTTTTCCGCTTGACCTTTTTTCCACTTGACTTTTTTTCCTACAACCGGTTTCCCAGCCTTCAATATCGGTATGATGATAGAATTCTTCCAAATCTTGGGAATAATATTATAGTTAATCGACAGGTTGTATATATGCGTGAGATAGCCAATTGCGTAGTGGCTTAGGTGTTTTAGGTGAATAGAAGATACTTTGTCAGGCCCGCACGCCCGTGAGCTCTTTAATCTGGTGATCACATCCAAGACTTGGTCATCTGTGAATAGTTCGTGGTAAGGTTCCTTCTTCGGTTTATGGGCACGCACCTTAATGTCCAGGTGTTTCGAGAATGGTTTGAAGCTAATTCCAGCGTAATGTTTCGTAAGGGTGTTAGGATGTAGGTGGCATTTTCCGGTTCCGTCTGCATCATCCAGTTCCGACTTGACTTGTTTAAGAGTTTTCCAGAAATGTCGGGATGTACTTTTCCTGTCGAGGTGGTTAACTAGATGCTGTAATCTCTTGTCCTTGTGTTCTTTTATGCTCTGACAGATCCTTTTATTCAGTTGTCTGAGGACTGTCAAAGACTTCATGTCCAACAGATGGCATCTCTTCAGCCGGTCTCTTTGTTTTATAAGACTTATTGTATAAGAGCTGAGGGTAGGAATAAACTTCTTGTATGACGATATAGGAATAAAAATATGGTCAGCTTTCCGAATGGCAGCGCTGATAATATCTGCGGCCTCATCAATAGAGCGTATTGGGAGGATAATCTCCGGGCCAAGAATTTATCCACAAGGTTACTGAAACCAGACCAGTCAACCTTCGTATAATCCTTGAATCTTTTTGATTCCGCCGGCCGTCTCCTGTATCGTCGAAGACCTCTCAATTTTAGAAGGATTGGATTGTGGTCACTGGAGAAGCCGTAAAAGATGTTCCAGGAAATGAGTCCAGCCAGAAAGGTGAGCATAGTGTTAAGTCGGGGGATGTGCAGCTATCAGTCATCCTTAATGGGGTCCTCGTATGTGAGTTAGGGTTGTTCAGTATAATCAGGTCAGAAAGATAATTTGCAATGAGTCCTCCTCGGTTATCAGAGAATTGGGAAGTGAGCCAAACTGGATGTCGTGCGTTAAGATCCCCACATAACACTAGATTTTTCAATGTTGAAATGCGTGATAAATCAGGGGTGTAAGATGACGGACACGATCCTTGTGGATGAATATATAAATTAGCCAAATGGATCCAAAAGGACGGGAATAACTCGATTTTGACAGTAATCTGCTCCAAAGTTTGTCGGAGCCAAGAAGCTCTGAGGTTCGTTGAGTTGTATCCATAAAAGGAATATCTTTCTTTATAATAGTAAGTAGTCTTCCTCCGCGTCCTCCCTGACGATCTTTACGGATCACTGTGTATCCGGAAAAGAGGGTGTTGGTATGGAGGGAGATAGCTTGGACTCCTGTATTAAAGCGAGGTCAGCCTCATTTTCGCGGAGGAGTGCCCGGAGTTCAAAGATTTTCTTCCTGATCCCATTCGTATTCAGTTGTATAATTGTAAAACCTCTCCATGGACCAGGATTGGTTTCGACGTCCCCACATAGAAGAATCAAAAGTCTGGATAAATGGGACACCAGACAGGGTCGAAGACACAGGAGATGAGAGGACCACCGGACGGTGGGGAGAAGCTGTTGGCTCTTTTCGTTCAATTTGGAATGGGTGACACCGTTTCTGGTGAGCCACATGACACCACGGTAACAGAAGTAAAAGGATAACTGGAGATAAATTAACTGATTATTATTCTAAAATTGATTTTTGATGTTTAAAATCTCTTTTATTAAACCCCTGTTTTTTTGGGGCACTTGGTGCCCCAAATCTGGATCAGAGTGTAATTTTAAATTTTAACCTAATGATTTTGTTCAATATACATTTATTTTATTTATTTTTAAACCCACTTTATTTAACAAACAATAAAAAAAGTTAATATATTTAATCAACAACCTTCCTCGCCTGCCTGTTCGCCAGCCTCCTCAGGCAGGTTCGATTCTGGTTGCTGAAACAACTCGAGAGCGCCTTGTCCAATTGAACCCTCTTACATTTATTTATAATAAAATATAGTTAAAAATCATTTTAATGATTATTTTTCAGCTATTATTAAATTTTAACTTTTTTAACTTAGTTCGCCCATTAATTATAAAGGAGGTCTATATTGTGGATTGTCCGTAACCTAGTGAAATCGATAAGGAGTTACTGAACTATAAACTAATCAGTCTTGGATGCTCTATTTCGAAGATAATCGAGAGTATTATCTTTAAACGTTTGTTTCGGCAAATTGAAGAAGCTAATTTCTTGCTCCGGCACCAATGGGGATTTCGTCCATGATGGTCTTGTGGGGATTGTTTATTCCTGCTTAATTCAATTGTCCAGAAGGCTGCTTAGCCTACTATATCTAGATATCTCCAAGACATTTAACAGTGTTTGCCATGAAGCCTTCTATTTCAGCCTGAGGGGATGCTTTGAAGTATCTATTTAGTTGGAATAAAAATTCTTTACTGGAAACGAGTCTTTTTAAAATTAAGGAAATTTCTCCAGTGATGACTCACCTATCATGAGGTCCCATAGGGTTCATCGGTGAGCCCAATGCCATTAAATATTTTCATACATACTTCAGGTAAAGAACGTGCATAGTTCAACTAAGCTATTTAGGAATATAAATTGACCTTGGTGAAATATATATGGAGGACATCAGAGTGAGAGAGAATAAAGCTCTCCAAACCTTCAATTTACTAAAATGCTACGCGTCATTTAGGAAACATTTCTATTGATTTTTCATGAGATAATTATTCCAACTTTAATTTATGGATGTGAGGAATGGTTTTCTTGACTAAGAAAGATAGAACTATATTTCTACTCTAAAAAGCAATAAGAGCGACCATTTAATTGCATTAGAAAAAAGACTACAAGACTAAAATAAAAGGGTCTACACTGTAGACTCTACAGGTTTCTAGGTTGTCTGACAGGATATAACCAACGGAATCTGGGTTTGAACAATTGGTCAGAAGTGGCCGGTGGTCACTCAATAACAAACCACATATCGACGATGATGAGACGGCCATTCATGGGTAGTCCTCTCCACCCCTTGAATCCTGTTGATCACAGAGTCCAAGTTTTCAGCCACAAAAAACACAGACCTCCCGGGAGGATTAGGTAATGTTTCCATTACTTGAATCTACGTTAGACAGAACTCAAACTTTATTTTAAGAATTTATAACTGTAACGTTAATTAATCCAAGACATATGAGTCTGTCTTTGAATATTAGTTTCTTATATTGTTCTTTTTAATTGCTGCTTTTCCAGTAGCTATCATCAAATCAATTTCCAGATAAGGGTCTCTTATTTTCTCACTACAATTGTGTACATGTGAAATGAAATAACTTGGGGTAAAGATTTTTAAGTATTCTGCCAGCTAAAACATAAAATTTTACCTGATTTCATATAATTTTCAGCATCCGAAATTAACAAAGAGAAATTTTCTTTTTGAACCAAATTATTCCCAAGTGCATTGTCGAATATCTGATTAATGATGTTCTTGTTAGGAGCAGATTCTATCGCCTTAGACGATATCAGATATGTTGTTTCAAAAGAATTTAACGATCCAATCATCACAGCAACGTATCTTTGGCCCCGGATTTTTGTTTCATCCGTATTAGCAAAAACTTTTTAATTTGCTACAAAATAAAACAAATTTTTATTCACAAGTTTTTGTTGAATCAACAAATTTTGATCCATTATGATTTGATCCACACAGTTTCTAGCTTTTGATGGCGAGGGAACTCGTACAGTCTCCGAAAAACAATTTTCTAAGCCACGGCATAGATAGTTTGTTTAGTGGAATATCAGATTTTATAAATGCTCTGGTTACTTGTAGAGCCCGATCATCATTTTTGGAATATTGGGCATATGTGTTTGGTGCGATTCGGTCAGATTATCTACAAAAAATAATTGTTATTTTGTAAAACTCAATGAATTTTGATGTTTTTGTGAGGCTCGATGGGAATTTACTAAATGCCGTTTCTCGCATTTTATATTGCACAAACAGAGTCGACAATATAGCGCACCATCCTCAAGAATCATAAATTCTTTAGGGTAATCCTTGGCCTCAGTTTTAATTTGGTACAATTTTGCTATCTTAGGCATGTCAGCCAAAAATTTAGTGGCAAAATATATTATTAATAATTAATTTAAAAAATTAATAAATTAAATCAAAAATTATAAGGTTAAAATAATTTTAACCTTACAGGGTTTTCCTATTTATTTAATAACTTTGTCAAAATATCTAATAACTTTGTCATAAAGTTTAATAACTTTGTCAAAATATTTATGGGATTATTATTTTTTCTGATATAGAGATTTTATTATAAGGAAAAAGAATAGTTAATTTTAATTTTAATTATTCAGCTGTTGGGAGATGCATAAGCTATTCCCACGGACAACAGCCAACGAGAGCCTCTCCTTGAGCCATCTCGTCTCACGAAGATCACCAGTTTTGTCGGATAGTAGTTTTCCAAGATGATTCAGGAACTTCAGCGTCTTAGGGCCAAAGTTCCCCGAAGTTTCAATCGCGACAGGTGCGAAAATGTACCTGTCGCTGATATCCGGATACTTAGCATTTTTCATTTCCTCTGCTTGAGAAGAAGGTCTGCCCGGTGAATTATTTTTTTTGCTTGGGGCGAAAGAGCAGACACAGGTCACATCCCATACAAGGTTTCGCCCTCGCTCGAAAGAAAAGGAGGTCATGCCGTCAGGGCGTCTTCCATTGTCAAATAGACCAGTCGGTTCGATCCGGCAACGGAATCCAGCCGATTCTAATTCCCTCTTAATGATGCCGTTCATTGCCGAATGTCGAGAAGATCTGCCAATTCCGCTCCGGCATGAGAGGAGGTGGAGACCCAGTTCGTCCGATAGACAGCCACATTTGCACTTCGATTTGGTGCAAACAGGCAATCCGAGGTGTAGACATACAGCTGTACGAAGGGAGTCATCATCCAACAATCCACCAACTTCTTGACATGGGTAAACCCCAAGCCAAGATCCATCAACCGCCTCCCTCGAATTTTGGAAACAGTCCAGGCGATGTCCAGAGAGCTGGCTGACTAGGCTGGATGCCAGAGCATTCCATCTATGGATCATCCAAGACGATTGTTGGTCTGGATTACGCGGCTCGCTAAGCCCTTCACTCCGCCACACGTCCATGTATTCAACCAAGTCATTGGACAGTTTCCGAGATGGAAGCTTTGAAAGAATTGAGTCCACTTGGTTTTTGCATGAAAGTTTTGAGGCAAAATACGCCGGGCCAGCAATTTGGCAGGGAGTAGTAAGACCGATTCCACCCAATGATATCGGTAATTGAGTCTGTATCCATCCAGGGGTGTCAAGGTAAACGTTAAGTACGAATTCAGTACATCTTTTGAGGCAATCAGAGTATTCCATTAAAAGGGAATCACACTTATAACATGGTGCAGTCCTTAGTAAATAGTTTAATCTTGGAATGGACAAGCAGTTTCTCAATAGGAAGAGGGCAATATGGTTGTCAACATGCCGCAAACGGGTCTCAAAAGTACCGAGCTCTATTGTCCTTTCTTTAAACACGTCCACAATTCGGTCTTCGAATATAGGAGAACCAAGGAACAGAGACTCCCCAACTGGAACCGATGCATAGTTTTCGAGAGTGTATTTAAACTGGTCATTGTAGATTATTATTTATATTTTTGGGATTATTATTTATATTTATTGGATCATTAAGTTCCTATAAAAACAAATTTTAGCGAAAAATGAATTAAATGAATAGTTACCAAAACAAAAATACTACTGTATTCGAGGATAACCGAAAACTTATTATAAATAAATATGAAGCAGGTTTGGTTTATTCAAAAATAAGCGAAGACATCTGTATTAACTACAAGACAGTTCTTTCTATCGTCAAAAAATACAGGAGGTTTTGCTTTAACAAGAAATAATTGTGGACGAAAAAAAACTTAATTAATCGGACATTTTATTTTTGACTAAAAAATTGAAGAAAATGCATCATTTACGCTGAAGAATTTACAAAATTTTTTATTTGATGTGCAAAGAAAAAATGTCTCTCCATCGACAATAAATAGCATGCTAGAAACATTTGGATATAGTTTTAAAAAGAATCAATTTGTACCTATAACGAGAAATTCTACAATAAATATGGAAGAAAGATATAGATCTGCCAGAAAAATAATTGAAATTGATAATCAACGGCTTATTTTTATAGACTAAATGGAAGTCAATTGTTCGATGAGATCCAAATTTGGAAGATCTATAAAAGGAGTTACTCCGAAAAAATGTATTATAAACATAAGAGAGAAAAAATTCTCTATTTTGTGCTGCTATTTCTGTGGACGGCCTTTTACATCACGAAATCAATTCCTCCCCTTATCGCGCAAAGACGTTCATTGATTTTGTAATACAAAATGTTCAATTATAACCTTGAACATGCAGGGAAAAAAGTATGGTTATATATTATATTTAAGACATGGTATTATAGTTAAAGCATTGGCTAATGAAGAATTTTAATTTATAGTTGTTTTTTTCAATTAATTATAAAATTGGTTTCTTTTAATTTGACCCTTGACAAAGTTATTAAGTATTTTGACGAATTATTAAACATTTTGACTAAGTTATTAAATATTTTGACAAAATTATTAAATTTTATGACAAAGTTATTAAATTTTTTGACAAAGTTATTAAATAAATAGGAAAACCCTGTATAATTTTAAATTTTAACCTACTAATTTTGTTTAATATACATTTATTTTTTATTAAATATAGTTAAAAATCATTTTAATGATTATTTTTTTAACTATTATTAAATATTAACTTTTATTAACTTAGTTCGCCCTACTCATCATACACGAATTTTGAACCTACTTTCAATTTTCGGACACTTACACTCATAAAACAAAGGAAACAAATGAAAAGATACCATCCGACGGAGGTGAAATCCATCTGAGAACTAAATAAAAGTACAAACCAGAGCATAAAGGACCATCAGGATCAGAGGTGGCGTCACCTAATTAATCGTCTTAACGGAAAAAGTTCATCTCACCAATATTGGAAAACATTAAAACAAATTAAATCAGAGTTGGAAAACACGAACGGAACCTGTAACCCCTCTCCAGAACATATTTATCATATACACCCTAATCTACTTATGAAACACTACGCTACGATCAGCTTCAAGAAATTCTCTAAACAACTGAATATCAAAGTACGTGCCCGCAAACCGAAAAATGAACCTTACCAAGAACTATTCTCAGACAAGCAGTTCTCAGAGTTTATCGCCGGATAAAAGAACTCACGGGCCTGCGACCCAGACAAAGTATCTTCAATTCACTTAAAACACCTAAGCAAATACGCAATTAGCTAACGGAAATTTTTAACCTGTCCGTTAATTGAAACACTATCCCCAAATATGGAAGAACTCGCTCATCATTCCAATTCATAAGACCGGAAAACCAAAAGGAGATCCTAATTAATACAGACCAATCTCATTGACCTCTACTATTTCAAAAGTGTTGGAAAAGTTGATCCTATCTGAAATTACTACTTCCTTAACTCAACTGAATTTACAACACGGATTCCGTTCTGGAAGATCAACCACGACTTTCTTATCAACGTTTTTACAGTTCATTGCGGATGGCTTCAACAGTATCCCAAAACACATGCGGACAACAATTGTCTCGATTGACATCAACAAGGCGTTTGACTACGTACCGAGGAAAGATTTCATTGGAAAAATTTTTGATTCAAAAATTTGCCCTAACTTGAAGTTATGGCTGGCTAATTTTTTATCTGCAAGACATGGGAGGGTTATCTGTGGCCACCACAGATCACGATCACGTTTACTACTAAACGGAGTTCTCCAAGGTTCGCTTTTGTCCCCCACTCTATTCAACCTTTTCCTCCACGACCTGCCAGCAGACATTGACAAAAACTTCCTACTTCTTACTTATGCTGACGACATCATCATTGCAACAAGAAGCAGTTCTACATCATAAGCAGTCTCACTCGCACAGAAAAAAGTGGATTGTATCCACGATTGGTTGATAGCTAACCGTCTCTCGGTATTGGCTCCAAAATCATCATGCACTCTATTCACCTCCGACCGTCGGTCCAAAGAAGAACCAGAAATCTTCATCGGACATACTCGGATACCTGTCACAAGAAACCCCTCAATCCTGGGAGTGACATACGACAAGCTGCTTAATTTTACCAACCATGCCAAACAAGTCTTCACTAAAGGACTACATAAATTGAATGTCACACAAGCCCTCATCCAGAAGACCCCAGCTAATATGAATAAAGCAATCGGAACCATATACAGCGAGACAATCGCGCCGGCTGTGGAATATGCTTCTGCTACGTGAAGATTCGCGTTATCAGAGGTAAATATCCAAAAACTAAACTTACTGCAAAGGAAAACAATCTCTTATTTTTCTTATTCTGCTGAAACACTTGGGCCCAGCATCAATAAATTCATTGACAATCATCAAAAACACATCCCTAAACATAAATATAATACCGACTTTATGGAAACTATCAAAAATTCGTCCAATATTGAAACCTGGAAGACCAAAGAACGATCCCGGCTCATACAGACCAGTCTCCTTTAATATGTG
Organism: Dicyema japonicum; assembly: GCA_011109175.1. Classification (NCBI taxonomy): domain Eukaryota; kingdom Metazoa; phylum Dicyemida; class Rhombozoa; family Dicyemidae; genus Dicyema; species Dicyema japonicum. The sequence continues at coordinate 208,353 of RDEW01000046.1, read as the reverse complement.
TATTGTATAATCCTGGAAAAACTGGTCCTAAAACTTATTCGCCCCTAGAATATATTCGTAATTTTCATAACAGGGTTTTTATAATATGTTTTGAATATTTTGCGTGTGTGAAGCATTTGAATATAAAGAACTATATACAGTAGGACCCCGCCCCAATCAAACCCCGGCCCTGGGGCACCCTCTGTATTTGGGGCGATTTTTTAAATAAATATAATTATAAATGATCTTTTACATTTTTTCACATTTTTCGTTCAATAAATTCAAAATAAAAACCCCGCTTTTTGGGGCACTTTCTCTATAGAAAATTTAAAAATCTATTATTTAATTTTTATCTTTAATTTATTAATTTTCAAATAATTGTCAGCATGCCTGCGAAGCTTAGTCGTCATTTGAAACAACAGATTTTCGATTCTTTAATAAATCAAAATATGTCAGAAAGAAAAATTTGTCGATTATACAAGATTGGAAAAGGAACTGTTTCTCGAATTAAAAAAGAAATTGGAAAGGAAAATATTTCGTTAAATAAAGAAGTATTTTTTGAGGAAGTTTCATGCAAGAAGTTTGAATCCGACCTTTCTACTCAAATTGATCGACTAGTATTCGAAGTCTTCAACAATTTGAGAAAGGATGGGATTTCAATTTTGATTATTATGGATAATGCACGTTGTCACAAATGTCAGGAATATTCAAACTTATCATTTCTTAAACTTCCTAAAAACACAACAGCACTTCTTCAACCTTTAGATATGGGGATCATAAACTCATTCAAATCATGTTATAAGAATGTTCTTTATGAAATGATATGTCTTGACGATGCTAATGAATACTATGATGCCCTGTTGAAGATCAATATTAGACAAGTAGTCGCATTTGTGGGAGAAGCATGGACTCGTGTAACAAAAACTACAATATTGAATTGTTGGAAAAAGATAAATGAGCAAAGAACATTTGTCCATGAAACAAATTCAAAAAAGAATCCGAATTAATTGATGAACATATTTCAGATTTAACAGAACTTGAAATAAATGGAATAGAAGACAATGAGGCTTTGTATAATGGAAATAATGAGATGGATGGGCTATATTTAAAAGATACAATAAAAATTATGAATAATCTTGAATCTTCATTATTTAACATTTGTCCTGAAGGGCTTAAAGAATACTATGAATTTAGGATTAAAATTTCAAAAATGCTAAGAAACAAATATTCCATTGGGAACAAAATAACTGATTATTTTTCATAAATAAATTGATTCCTTTTTGCAATATGAAGCAAAACATTGTATTGTAAAAATAATTATTTAAAAATACGAATAGAGAGGTTAAAAATGTAATAATTTAGTATACTCTCTATATTTGGGGCACCCTCTATATTTGGGGCACTTTTCTATTGGGGCGGGGTCCTACTGTAATAACTTGATCTATATCAGAATAACTCTATTAAATATCAAATATAGACTTTTTGAAAATTTGTTGTACTTATAAGCCCTAATCTTTTCAACAGATTTATTTTCCACTTAGTTATGTATTATTAAGAATTCTCGCCCTTCTATCATTATAAAAACCATGAGAAATTTGAGAAACTGGTAGCAAAATCCTCCACTTCCCCCTATCATACACAATCTCTCGTAGTTTATCCAAAATTTTTCCCTCTCTTAAGCGTCTCTCAATCTTTTGGAATTAATGTTGAGGGCCATCGGGAGGGTGGTCGCAGTCATCTATTGAATCGGAGAACTTTAGAGGTGAAGAAGTCCTCCATGGTCACGTTAGTTGGAGCCTCCAGGTCCATTCTCAGAACGTGACCAAGCTTCCGTGATTTCAATCGAGATTGGCGAACACTTCATCCACTCGTATACAGTTCTGTTCGATGCTATGTATAAATTAAAAAAATAATTTTATCCTAATATTATAGTAAATTAGTTTCCTTTCAATGTGTGATTGCTAGTATTCATTTTTTAAGATAGTTTATTTTGATTAAAATAGTGTTGATATCACAAAAATGTATTCATCTGGCGGTTGCTTCTTTCAAAAAATTGCAGGCGATCTGGATGCGGCGAAAGTACTCGCCTTCGAATTCGGTTGTACAACTCCTTTATCGAACCAATTCTACGTTATAACGCGGGGACCTAGGACCTAACCATTAAAGAACTGGAAAACCTCAACTCTTTCCACAGAAAACAACTGCGACTTTTGGGAGTCTACTGGCCAAAACGGATAACAAATGACGAGCTATATAGAATTACTCAAACAACAAAGATTGGGAAAAAAGTTACTTCTGCGAAATGGTAGTTCTTTGGACATATCCTAAGAGCCTCGGAAATGACACCAGCCAATCAGGCCATGGAATCATACTTCTCTGTATTAAACAAAACAACTTATCGAGGTCGACAAAGAACAACGTTATCGTCGACACTCAACAAAGAACTCACTTTGATAGGAAGAAAACTGAAAACAGGTGAGGATCTGGATGATCTTAGGACGGATGCGAGAAACAGGGGAGGATGGAAACGACTCACAGCGCGTGTCCAGAGATGCATGGCAAAAGTGGAATCTCAAATTAGTTAACTTTTCTGGTTCCGTGGACATTGCTATCAATAATAATAATTCATCAAATAGGAAACGTTTAATGATCATCTTTGAATATTGCTATGAAACCGTTATTGTTGTTTATTCTTGGTTTGACAACTATGCCTAGTGACCCTAATATTAATGTGGTGTTATGTAGTTACTTGAATTGAAGATTTTTGTTTGCTTCTTCTGTTCCTCCTCTTTCCTTTTGGCTCCAGGCTTGAATTGTTAGCGTGTGTCATGTGGTTCATCATCTCTGGTGGCGCCAGATATAATCTTAAATTATTTCCAAAAAGGACAATTAGTCAACAAGCATCAAAATAGTTCCCCCTGGACGGCACTTTCTTCAAGTCCGATTGCTGAGAGAGGCCGAGATCACCTGAATTTTTTTTATTCTGACTATGACGGTGGTTTTCTAGTTCAATAAATTTAAATTTAATTAAAGGTCTTTTGAGCAAGTTCGCTTCGAAGAGAAGTGATTATTGCGACTTCCAGTATCCACTATTATCATGTCATTGTTGTCTGCGTAGATAGTCCAGAATCCACGATCAATTTAACTGAGAATCAATAAATATTCCAAAGTTAGTCAGAAAAATAAGAAAATTAAGAGATTTTAGTAAAATCTAAAAAATGAATTTTATCCTTTTGGACAACATTATTATTATTAATAAGCACTCCCGAGAAAACACAAAATTAGTTAAGTTTCCCTTGTGCCGTATTCCGAATCATCCTCTCCCTCAGCTCCGACCAAGATATTCCGTTGTGCGCTAGTTCTCTAGGAAGTCCAGGTGTCAGATGCTGCCACACTATTGTAACACAGCGAATCGAATCCCGATGGACTGAAAATCCGAAACCATAATGTCGGAAAACCGGTGGGAGGGTAAAAAGGTAAAATCTGCCAAACAGTTCTGTTTATTGTACGGTCATTTTTGTCTCTTGTAGACAGCAGACAGAGATGTCATATTTTGTTAGATCGCATGCCAGTTAGTGTTTTTTGTAAGTCTTCTGCAATTAAAAGATCCCAGAGTGAACGGAGAAGTCGGTTAGGAATACGAATAAGACATAGTGCAATAGAGCCGTCGTCACCACCTCAACCAAAAAACATATCAAATGAAAAATTAGTTTACTGTTCTTATTGAAAACAGAAAAATATTAATAGAAACAAAGATTTATTTTCCTAACAATTTAATAACAAAAACGGAAAATTTTAAATTACAACTTATTTAAGCTAAGGGAATTTTGAATATTGACTATTCTGTCTATTTCTTAAGAAAAAGTTCGTGAATAGGTTTTTTCTTAAAATGTCTTCTTTTTTGTAACCAAAGAAAGTGATGAATGTAATGCTGCAACGCAAAAAAAGAATTATAGCAATGATTTCCTATGACAGATGGCAAATTGGATGCCATATTTATTAAAATTGTGTCCTCAGCCGATATCGCTAATGTTGGTTTCATAGTTAAAACAAAACTTATTTTTATTTATCTAAAGTTCGAAATTGTAAAACCCAGTGACCTAAAAGAAATAATTTATTTGTTTGTTGTTATCAAAGATTGTCCCTTAGCACTAAAATATTGAACCTCGGCATTATGTTGAGTAGTCTGGTTTTGATTAAAAAGTTTTTGTGTAATTGTTGTATTCAATTAGGAGAATATCATTAATTAATTGATCTGACCACAAACAATCCTTTAATCGATTGTAATGGAAAAATAGTGAAAAGACGCATTTATTATTGTCATGAGTACATGTGACTGTGTGCTATACCATCGCGGTGGTTTTTTCTGTTCTTTTTAATTGATAAATATTATATTGATAGAGTAATAATTCGATTATGTTTGGTCATTATTAATAATTATCAGTTAGTACTATTATATATTGGCGTACGGTAAGGACTTATCACTTTGTTGGCGGCTATATTACTATTTGTTTGTCATTCTTTACTAATTTAGGATATTTTAAACGGGATATGCCTGGTGAATTAATAAGAACTTTTGCTACTGTGGCTGCTTCACAAACTTTGAGCACTGATGATGATGGTATTGATAGACTTAATCATCGTTACACTGTCATCATTTTTATTATTTTTTCCATTATTGTTTCTACTAAACAGTACGTGGGGGAACCAATTTCTTGCTGGTGTTATGACAATTGTCGAGAAGACTCCCATGTGGATTACATGAACAAAGTTTGTTGGGTCAAAAATACTTATTATTACCCCATTCAACGAGATTTGCCTCTTCCTAATACAGATGATACTTCTAATCTAGAAATTAGCTACTACCAGTGGGTCCCACTCATTTTGCTAGTCCAAGCTATATTCTTTTACATTCCAGGAATGATTTGGCGTAGTCTCAACAGAAAGTCGGGGATTACCATCCAAAATATTATTGATGCTGCTGACATGTATCAAACTACATTGAGAATCGACGAAAAGGACAAAATCGCCAAACACGTGACAAGATATATTGCCAACTATTTGAACCACCAAAAATCTGTTAAGGACAGTTCTAATAGACTCATTTCCTTCACGAAAGGTCGATATGTATCAATTTTATACATTTTTATCAAAATATTGTATATAATAAATACTGTAACTCAACTTGTCCTACTCGACACCTTTTTGGGAAACGGTTATGGAATGTATGGGATTTCGAATGATCAGAGGACTCATGTCAGGAAAAGACCAGATAAACCTAACTCCAGGGTTCCCGACAATTACAATGTGTGACTTTGATGTGAGAAAACTGGGTGGCAGTGCATAATTATAGAGTTCAGTGTGTTCTACCGATAAATTTGTTCAACGAAAAAATATTTATTTTTATTTGGTTTTGGTTGGCTATTACAGCATCATTGACATGTTCTAATTTATTATCGTGGTTTTGGACGCTTGTACTTCCAATCAATCGATACCACTTTATCAAAAAACATTTGAAACTCACTGGTAAACTCAATTCCACGACTGAGAAGAAAAAAGTCAGAGAATTTTCTTCCAAATTTATATTGATCGATGGGATTCTTATTTTACAGTTGATATCGAGAAACTCTAGCGATATTGTTACCAGTCAAATTGTCGGAGCCATGTGGGACAACTATCGGCAGTATAAACCTTTCATGGATCAGTATTCCAACCAAGAAATTTAGTTTATTACAAAATTAAAACTGAATCATTGGTAACACGTGTTACTATTTTTTACTATTTTTATTATTGAATTTTATGTAACTTAACCAGTTTATATATTATTTCCTTTTAGAAATGAATTGAGGATATCCACTCCAACTTACGTTTTAGGTAAAAACTCATCTTTTTCTATATGATCAACCATCTTATCAACAAAGTAATTTATTCAACTACTTATTCTCACATGTCTTCCTTTTTTTTAGCCAACATTTTGTTCAAATCTTCACTATTAGTAAGCGTATTAGTCAATAGATTTTATTATCAAACTACATTTATGTTCACATGTCTTCCACTTCTAGCAAAGATTTTTTCTAACATTTTACTATCATCCTCTTGCATTTTAGGTTGGTCAAGGGCATTCGTGCGACGTGCGTAAGGGACAAATAAGCGTATTAGTCAATATAATTATTTTCTCTTCATTATCCCTAAAATCGATTTATTATGAAGAACTTATTTTTTAATTAATAAAAATATAAACTTAACGTTACAAATAGGTGGAACTTGTTTCTTAAATTGTGGGAGATTATCATCACACGTGGTGTATCATTATCTATAATTATGGTTTTTACATGGTAATTTAGTTAAAGTTTAAGTTGATAACTCCTAACGAATATGAACTATTAAATATCATTAAAAATTTTTGATAGATTCAAAAGAAATTTTCGGCCTCTTTGGTAAACCTACTCCCTTCGAGACTCTGGTGAGGAGAACGGGCACCCGGTTCATCTCACGTTAACTTTTCTTCTTGAATTTAATTTTGATAGTCTTTAAATAAAATAAATAAGCTATAATTAATTATTTTTGACTGCTAGAATTATAGGCTGATAATTAAAATACACTCACTTAATCACATGAAATCAGTTGGCGAGCAAGACGACGAAAGGGATGGAGAAGGCTAACGGCAAGAATAGTCGAAAACATGGCACAAGCGAAACCATAAACACTGTTTACTGGCAACATGGACGTGCATTAACTAAATAACTTAATCGCATATAGACTGTAGTGTTAATGTGATTTTGTTAATCCCCTTAGAGTGCATTAATAGTCATTACAATCCCGTCATTAAGATTTTTGCGTGTAACTTAATATATACTAAAAATAGCGTAATTTATGAGAGCAATCAAATCGTGATATCAGTGGTTTAGACTATTACCGTATATTTATCGTTCAATCTTTATCTTATAGAGATTTCTTCGTAGATATTGACAGAAATGAACACTATCCGTAGCATAATATGTCTCTTTCCAATGAGAGTACTAATTACTTATAATGTTAGAAAAAGAATAGACGACGAACAAGCAAGTTTCCATTCTATCAGAAGTCTAATGTAATATCATATTAGCCTATTAAGACATTCCCAAATGATCTCCTTAAAGGAATGCCAAAGTACAACAAAAACGTGATTAAAAAACTATACAAAAATATAAAATTGATTATTTATGGAAATGGAAAAAGAGATGAACTAATCTCTGAAATAATTTATTTCAGTGTTCATAGTTACACTGCACGTGCTAACATTTTCATCATTATTTGCATGGAATTGAATAACATCATAAACAAGTATGTGGTTGATCTCATATAGAAACTATGAGACCGAAGCGTGGGAAATGCTGGCTATCGTACTAAAGAATATCTCAACAACTCAAAATATACTAGAAAACTTAATGTGTTTTACTAAAGAAAGAAAAAATGCAATTTGTAGTGATTCAAATTTGACAATCATTCTGGACTACATTCTTAAGACGATAATTCAGAAACTGGACCTCACACAGTCAATGACATACGCCAAACTGACCTGCCAAGTTATCAAACATACTCGAGTATTAATTCTGCCTTATCAGTAGAAATTCATATATGAGGAGTCAGTCTTCGGAGGAACCATTCAATCTGCAATGAAACTACAGAAGACTCGATTCCCTAACTATAAGATTCCCTGGATTTTGAGAACATTAACAACATTGATGATTATGAATGACTCTGAGTCTATAGAAGGAATATTTCGGTAAGGAAACATTCACTAGAGTAGTATTCCTGGGGATATTGACGAAGTCATGCAAACTAAACGAGAATGCGAACTCTTCGAAACGCCCACAACAACTGATCCCACAGTTATTCATTCTCTCTTAATTAGATCCTCTCCTCAACCTTAAAACTTTGGTGCAGGAATTTGGCTGAGCCAATAATCCCTTTCGACAAATATAATGACTGCACTGATGCCAATGTAAACAAGGACTCGTTGATAGAAATTGTGAGATCACTTCCAAAAGAAAATTTTGACGTCCTAAGATTTCTAGTCAACTTTTTGAGAGTAATCATGTTTTATAACTTAGCTGTTCATAACAGAGGAATCGTCATTGAAGACAAAGATGACAGTGAATACTCTATCCATAGTGATGGCACCAAATATCCTCAGAAATAAAGACAGATCTCTATCAATCCAATACTCATTCAGGGAAATACATTTTGCAACACTTCTTATTAACTATTTGTACGTGGATGATACATGTGATTTATAAATATTTTAAATTTACTTATAACAGTTTTTTTGGTTGAGATGGTGACGTGTCTCTATTCCACACTCATTCTTAAGGTATGACTGACTATCGCGCAACATGTCATTTGTATCAGCTTTCAAATCCCAGTTCACTTTTTTTGCTACAGATAGGAGTTATGAAAGTGAACCTGAGTTATTCCTCGGAAATATTCACATTCCTTTCATGAAATATCAGGAGATCCTTGGTGTCAAATTTGACGCGTTAATGGCGTTTATTTGTCATGCTGATAAAGTCATGACTGTTGGGTTTCAAAAGTGGAACGATTTAAAAGGCTGTTTTACAAAAGAGCCCCCTCCTGTGACCTACATCAAAAGTTTTTATCATAAGATAATTGCTCCGATAGTCGAATATGTTTGTTCCCCTTCCTCTTCGAAGATTGAGCACATCAACTCACTCTCTCCTTTCAGACAAGTCGCTCAGAAACAATGCCGAGGTTTCCTGCGTTTTTGAAAGCAACCAGGAAACCGAATTGGGAAGAAGTTATCGATGCTGAGGAATCCCGATCAGTTTTGAGAAAAGATACCCAGACTTTGTAGAAATTCAAGGAGACACTTCCGGAAAACAGTGAGATCGCTGGCGGGCCATTCGAGAGAACAGGAGTTACTCAAAGCTGGAATCACTTAATTAGTTGACTTTGACATCCTCTTTCATGTTGATCTCGGGGTTTCTTCAATAAATGTTTAAAAACGTTTAAGACTTCAAAAAATAACTTTACATAGCTTCACACTTAAGAACTTTTGATGTGATAGACAGACGCACTCTTTAAGGGATACCGAAATTTGTACAAATACTGAAAGTTAATGACAAGATCTGTTTACTACAATTAAGAATGAAACCCAATAAAGAGTTAAGGAGGGCTTAATATAATCATAAATATAGTGGGCGTGTTGTGAGGAATCCCGAAAAACATGAACACATCTTCGAGGAATCTAAACTTTTTTTTATCAAAAAGACAAATTAACAATTCAAAAAAAACAAACCGCTTTGAATGCATGACTATTCCTTCATAAGATTGTGAGTGAAATTCGCTCAAATAGCCAGGAGAGCTCTTGGAGATTCCCTTCGCGTATCAAAATCCGATTCTCTAATCGGCCCATGAATGCGCAATGGAACCTGACTTTTCTACGGCGAGTGGAACGAACATAACATCATCGGGTAGGACAGCTTATTTTTTTTCGTTTTGATCTCTCTGATTTTTCGATTGGTCTTGAAGCACTTTGATGTAGGTCGTTTGTTGATGCATATGACATCCAAGACAAGAGGTTACTGAGTTTCAAAGAGGAAGATGGTAATCCCATCCAATCGTTTTTCGTCATTTTTGCATAAGTCTACTGGGTCGAGCACAATAGGTTGTTTGGATGCATTCGAAGCTTGTCTAACGATTGCGTTTAATGCCTTGCATCTGGGAAATCTGCCCACAATCTTCTTGAAAGCTAGTGGGTGCAGGCCAAATTCATTCTCGTAGCTGATGTCCTGATCAGTAGAGAATTCGGGACGGGAGTATAGAATCTTCCTGAAAAAGTATCACTGACCATCATTGACTAGTGATGTGCAGAAGATAAATGTCTTGAGAACGGAGAATTCACAGACCGCTGAATCTAACAGGTAGTATAGCCTGTTTCCATGAAGTTTCCTCAAATTGAATATTGAAGATATGCTCCTCTGTTGAGCTGAAGATCCCGTCAATGCGTGCGAGTTGGTCACATTAGGTAAAATAGAGGTGAGTCCCGAAGATATATACGAGCCTATGTATGGTGAGACTGCTCTTCAGGAGGAATAATGCGGTATGTAGGTCAAGTAAAGATAAATGATCTAATTTTCCTTCCAGTAGTTGTCGTTTGTTACGTAGAACTTTTCCCATTACACACCAAATGAATGGGGATTCAAGGAATACAATGTCTTCCGCTTAGAGTAGAGCCTGTGACAGAGACCAGAAGATACAAGACAGAACAGCTATGTGCATCCTCACAAAGGAGAGAAAAAAATCAAAAACATTGATAATAAACTCTCCCCGAAGGGATGTGAACTATCATCACAAATGGAATTTGCCCCTTGGCTGATGAGTAGGGCGGAAATTGTTCTAGTTAGGACAAAAAATCCTATTTGTCATATTTTAACGATGAAATTGTCATTTTTTAATTTATTTATTTAACCCAAGACCACGGTAAAACAAAACTAATTATGACGTGATCCCGATGCATTCTAACAGAGACCTCATTTTTGCCCGGTGTTTTTCCTTCGTGCCCGCGCATGAACGTACAGGTTGGCTGCCTGAATTTTCAGGGCCAACTTCCCGTGATCTGGAGTCTAGTCTCATAAGGGTCTCCAGGGGCGTAGGTCCGGGTCGATGATCTTCACAAATCAAACGCTCCGTTACTCTGTAAGCCCTTTTTTGCATTTCCTCAAATTTCCTCATATTTGTCCAAGATATGGACGGTCTCCACGAGGCGCATGCATATGAGAAACATGGCTCGATGTATTGTTTGTATACGTTCATCAAGACTGCGTGAGTACCACTCTTCCATATTCCCGATAAACTTTTCAATACGTTCAGTTTCTTCTCGCATTTCAATAGAATGTTTTCTACGTATGGTGTTAAACAGAGATGCATATCAATTGTCACACCCAAGATCCTTTGACATCTGTGGAAAGGGATGCCGACCTTGTTTAACTTCAAGGTGACTGTCTTCCTTCCCAATCTTTTGTCAGAGGTAAATAGTGACGTAGACGACTTCTCTGCATTCACCACGAGCCGGTTTTCCATTATCCAGGCATTAAGCCTGTCCAGGTTAATTTGTACTCTTTCTGTGGCCTTCTGGATGTCCTGATATCACGAAGCCAACACAATATCCTTCGCATAGGAAAGTAGAACATCATTATCAGAGTCAAGACTCGGAAAATCGGCCAGAAAGAGGTTAAACAGAGTAGGTTCTAAAGGAGATCCTTGAGGGACTCAGTTGAGGAGGAGACGTGAGATTAATTTCAGATTTGCCAAGCAATAACGTCCCATTAGGAACTTGGTGATCCAACGCTTTAGTTTTCATGAGAACTCCAATCGAAATATTTTTCTCGATAGAATCTTCCTCGAGACTGAATTAAACGCTTTATGTATGTCGATCGAGCAAAGCACTGTTTTAAAGTGTCTCGGCTTGGTTATGATTCAGACTCGAATGAATTTGGTCAATGTTTGCAAGTATGTAGACGTGGATCTCTCATTTTTGAATCCATGTTGAAAAGTCTTTTCTGGTAAAAATTCTTTTATTCTCCCGAGCACAAGCCTCTCCAGAATTTTTGACAATGAACATAGCAGTGACACCGGTCTAAAAGACGTTGGGTCATCTCTTGGTCTTACTAGTTTCAGAACTGGCCGTATTAGAGCCTGTTTCCATGACAACGGTATCACATTCTGATTAATTGAATAGTTGAAAATCGACGTTAGGAAAGTGACTCCTCCGTCTCCAAGATTTTTTAATAAGATAACCGGAATGTTGTCTGGTCCGTGGGAGTATGTCGTTTTTACGGAATGTTGTGTATCTCTCACCTCTCTCTCCGAAAAGAAGAGTGGTTCTGATATTCTCTTTAGTTTCCTGCGTGATGGTAGTGTATCAACCTTCATGTGCTCCTTGTGTGAAATTTTAGTATAGAATTTTATTAAGTTGTTCACATCATTTTGAACATAATCCTCCTCTGTTGAAACTTCATCGCCTTTTGCCACATTTCGAATAGCTTTCCACACCTCTCCCGTAGTGCGATTTCTATTTACCATTGTAAGCACCACGATTCCACTTCAACCTCTGGGCCTTGAGCTTTTTTCCATTTATTTCATTATTCAATGTTCTGATCCGGAGTTTCATATCCAAGGTTATCCGGTTAGATATTTTAAGCCGAAATAGAAAATAATTATTTTGGTTATTTTAATTTGGTTAGTATTTTTTTCATTCTTTTTAAATTACACGTTATAAATTGTTTTTTGTGTATTAGCAGTCTTCATTTAATGACAGGTTTGTATTTTCTAAATTATTAAAACTATTAGGACTTCAGAGGCAAAAATTACGTATAAATTTCAAAAGGATTTTCCAAAAACTCTGTAATTTGGTAAGCAAAGATTTTATTTAAGAATTTAAAAAAACCGACATACAGAGCATTGATTGACCACATTCCGATTATGTTACGTTTGATAATAAAAAAAATGCCCCGTGGTTCACCTGTATGGTGGTGTTATGCATCACATGATGTTAAAAAGAACTGCACTTTCCTTATCCATGAAGGAGGATGGTTTTCCGGGTACGCTCTAATTTTGTGTGGAGACGTCGAATTCAACTCACGCCCTGAAATCAACCTGGTCGAGATGTTGCAATGAAGTCTCTGAGAAAGCCTTCCACGGACAGGGATGTAGCAACATCGACCCAAATATTTTAATGAAACACAATGCCGCAATCAGTCATAAAAATTTTCTCAAGGAACACAGAGTCAACAAGAAGAAATTGTATTTATCATATGACTTGATTATCTTTACTCTGCAAGAAGTTCGAAACACAATCATGGATGCCAAAAACTCTCGTTCCCGTAATGCTGACAACATCTCGATGATTCAACTGAAACACCTTGGTGAAAAAGCAACAGAATTCCTATCATACGTTTATACTGTATCTGTGAACAATAATATGATACCTTCTATATGAAGAAATCCATAAAATCCATAAATTTGCCAATTCGGAAGCCAAATATTATGTGAGTTATCCCGAATTATGGAAAAATTAATTTTAACACGAATCAAAAGATATTATACCAAATCGAGTATTCCAGCATGGATTCCGTGAAAATCATTCTACTATGTCACAGGCGCTACGCGTTACATAATGCTCAAATTTACAATTTCAAGCATTTTTTATTAAACTTTATACATGTTTTTCTCATTTATTATATTTAAAATTAAAAAATTCTAATTTAAATATTTTTGGAAGGCGAAACAGTTTTTAAATTTTAAATAGCATAATACAGGCGTGTTTTATAAACTAAATTTGATGGCTCCATCTTTCGTTAAAACAACCTAAGAATAAATTGATATAATGGAAGAGAAGGGGATCGTCGATCTAATGACAAGACAAAAAATACCGATTTACTCAAAAGTCAAACAATTTTTTATCTATCAATGGGAGGTTATACCTTAAAGACACAAATGGAAACCAAAAAATTGTCATTTTCTCTAATAATTAGTGGCCTCGCAAATTCATCAATTGACCTATTATACATTGGAACAAATTCAATGAAAGATATTTTTTCGTGAAAAGAGAAATTATTCGGAAAGTGGTGTCAGAATGAGATATTCCATGTAAGAGCATTATGTGACTGCTTAAACGTCTAACAAATTCATAATATTCCTAACAATCCAAGGAGTCAAAGGATCATCGAACGCTTCAATCAGACAATCACAAGATCACTATCTAAGATGATATAATTCTTCTTGGAGTTTTGGTCATGTTCCAGCTTATTGGAAACGAACAATTGTACGCATGGTTGTGAAAAAAGGAAAGACAAGGTCAAAAGCAGATAATTATAGGCCAATTAGCCTAGTCTGCTCAATATCGAAAGTTATGGAAAAAAATGTTTTCAATCGTCTATCAAGGCATGTTGAGGATAATAATTTTCTCTCTGATAATCAACTGGGATTTCGGCATAAAAAAGGGACTGGAGATTGCTTTAAAGAGCTAAGATCTGCAATCGAAATTTCACGAAATAAAAAGGAATTTCTTACAATAGCATGTTTGGATATAACAAAAGCGTTTGACAGTGTTTGGCACTTTGGACTTGTTGATACGTTGTCAAAAGCAGAAATTGGGAAAACTGCGTTATTATGGATAGAAAACTTTCTTTCAAAAAGAAAGTCATATATACGTGTTGGAAATTTAATTTCAAAGAAAATTGAATTGCGAAGAGGAGTTCCACAGGGTTCAATTCTCAGTCCGCTACTCTTCAATTGCGTAATGAGAGATTTGCCAAAAACAGAGAGCGTAAATAGTCAAATGATTATTTATGCTGATGACATTCTTGTGCTTGATTCAAGCATGAATAAACAAATTTCATGGAAAAGGGTGGAATCCCATTTTACTAAGATTGAAAGTGGTGCCAAAACAATGGGTTGACTCTATCGAGGGAAAAAACAACAGTCACTTGGATTGCAAGTAAAAGAAAAAATATTAATCAATGTGTGAATACTGGGGATATAAAAATCTCTGAAACATTGAAGTATCTAGGATTGTTGATAGATCGAAAAGGATCTTTCAAGGAACATATTAAAACTCGAAGAAAGAAAGCTACAGGAATGTTGAAATCTTTAATTCGATTTCATTTGGAGCTTGAAACTTTTCTTTTTGTGTATTCGGCGTGTGTTGAACCATTCTTGATATATGGTTATCAAGAATAGTTTAGAACAAAAGAAAGTGATGTCTTTGTCAAAAAATTGGAAAAGTCCAGAAGATTTGCGATTAAATTGGCATATGGACTGGACTTAATATCCAATATCGAAGAGGATAGAAAAATTATTACATCACTTATGGAAAATGTGATGTAATTTTTGGGGTCCAAACGAAGTAGAAACATGTGGTGTCCCATAAAATGACCCTACACGATGAATACAAACCCACTTAATTAGTTTTGGTTCAGGTTTTGGTTTCTTAACAGTAATTAGTTTTGGGGTTTGTTAGAAAATAAAATTTGTCTTGTCTAATTAATTAGTTAGCACTGGGATAATTTGGTGCCACTGTGAATAAGTGGTGCCACTGGTGCTACAAGACGAAGGAATATACTACAAGGTTCAGAAACATCTGCAGGCCTAATGTAGATATGTTGAAAGATGCTCTGGTCCACATAGAAGATCGCAGTGTCCGGTTACAAACAATAATAAGTCGTTTGAATTGCGGTTCATCCAGCCACCTTGCCAATTATGGAAGATGTTCCAAGGCTGTTGAAGCTAGCATAGCGAAGAAAAACAAAATTGACCAAGAAAGGAAAGAATCGAATGGAAAATTATCTCTAAAACAAGAAATTGCCCATAATGGAGAAAGTGAAGTTTCCAAAATTGGAACGAATAAGAAATTAAAACTGGCTGGAATAGGACATATAATAAGAAACCTTCTAAAAAAACAGTAGAAGCTTCAACACAGAGAAGAGAGTGCCTCTCTTAAGAAAAGAGGGCAGCCACCGAAAAAACCAGAAGTAGTCAGGATAACCCTGATTAATGCCCGTTCTCTTCGGAAACGGGCTTCAGTGCTCGTTGCTATAGCCAGCACGATCCAGATGGAAGTTCTAATTATAAACGAAACTAAATTGAAGAAAAGATCATTTAAAATTGATGGATACGACTCATTAGATATTTTTTTGGAAGACTGGTTCTTGTGCGGAACAGGAACTTCAATTTACTACAAAACTTCTTTAAATACAAGACTACCCACGATCAATTTAAGAAAATCTTTGTGAACTAGCAAGCATTCAACTACAAACAACCATTGGATGGATAACTATCGGAGGAATCTATTCTAAAAAACTACGAGAGTATCCATGGATTGTTGACAAATTTATGGAAAACAGTGAATATCCAATCCTTGTTGGGGACATGAACGCTAAACATACTGACTATGGTTGTGTAACAACCAATCAAGACGGAAAATGCCTTGTAAAATGGATGAAGTAGTCGAAATTATGCAATTAAACTCGTACATGGGTTGGATTTAGCATCTGAAATTGATGACGAATACGAAAGAAAAACGAGAAGAATCGGTGATTTATTACATTGCTTGTGGAAACTCGCATTGTAATTGGGGCTTTTTACGGAGAAGAGACATACGGTGTCTCATGAAAGTGCCCCGATATAGACGACCCCAAATCTTGGCTTTCCTCTTTAGTTAATGGCTCTTACCTTGTTTAGTTAGTTGAGGTTTGCTAATAAATTATGTTATCTGTTATCTTAGCACTGTGACATACTATGACTCACTTAACAAAATTAATTTAATATATATCTGATGGATTCTCCTACCCAAAACCGCATAAAAGGACAATAATGGCTTCAATAGACTTAAGGAAAGCATTCGACTACGTGTCCCGGACGCTACTTATAGAGAAAATTTCTGACACTCTTATGAATCCAAATATTGAAAGATGGCTGTCGAACTTTCTAAATGGAATAAAAGGACAAGTGATGTCAGACAACAGTAAATCTAAATCCCGTTTATTGGCGATTGGTGTCCCTCAGGGTTCACCTCTCTCTCCCCTGCTCTTCAACTTGTACACCAATGATGATCCCGATACATTGATATCTCATACGCAGATATATTGTTCTTGCGACGAGAGACTCTAACTATGAGAAGGCAGGAATGAAACTCAAAGTTAAATTAGTATGTTGGAACACTGGCTCATATCAAATCGACTGAAAGTTTCTATAGGAAAGTCATTTATAACAATTTTCTCTACATACAGAAGATCATTATTCTCTCCCAAAATCAAATTATTTGGATATGAAACTCCTATGAATAAATCTCCAACAATACTAGGATTAAAGTTGGATACTCTCCTGACATTCGGCGAGCACGTCAATGACGTTATTACCAAAGTCAGGAAAAGGACCGACATATTGAAAATTTTGTCGGGCGCAACAACTTCTTACTAAAGAAAATTTACAGACAATGCATACTGCCAGTAATCGAATATGCATGTCCTTCCTGGAGCTCGATGATTTCTGAAGCGTCGTCTCAGAAATTAGAAGCCGCACAACTTGCTGCCTTGAAAATAATTAATGTCACCGTCCTTACGTGGGACTCCATCGATTTTTTTGCATTTTTATAACATTTTTCCTTACTCTAATTAATTTATTAGTTAAATATACCAGATTTATTCAAATCAATTGGATGTCTGGAGTTAATTATTCATGCAAAATATGGCATTATAGAACCTGAGACAATTCAACTTTATTTAATAAACAATAAAAAAGTTAATATATTTATTAATCAACAACCTTCCTCGCCTGCCTGTTCGCCAGCCTCCTCAGGCAGGTTCGATTCTGGTTGCTGAAACAACTCCGAGAGCGCTTGTCTAATTGAACCCTCTGCCCATATGGCATCTCAGGGCTCTGCCTCCTATACTCCAGTGTCAGGCTCTCTAGGGTCCGCTTTAACACAGTGGACTGTAGATAGGCCTGGAGCTTCCTATCTACCCCCAACTGCTTCAGATAACCCTTGTGGTACTTTGTTGCAATTCCTTCCCACGTCATTACTATAGCAATAACGAGGACCTTGCAACCAAGCATCTGCCCCATCTCGTTTGCAAGAAAGTCATACTTCCTTTTTTTCTCCACCTCCACAGTCTGCAAAAGGTCCTGAGACGTGATGCCAACTTCTATGATAAGGACTTGGCCAGACTCCTTATCGTGTACCACAATGTCCGGTTTATTGTGCTTGACTAGCACCGAAGTACGGATAACACTGTCTACTACTACAGATTGCAACTTATGAGTCCGCAACTTTCTGGTGTGGCGAATACCATACTTATTGCATAGTAGAAGATGAAGACTCCTTACTACCTCGTTAGTTATGACTTTACACATAGTCGTGGCAGAGCATGGATCCACATCGAGTGGCTAAATGATCAACCGACATGCTCCTTGACTTACAGTGGGGACATGTATTTGTTGATCGACCCCAAAAAATATTGCGGTCTTGCATATACGTGTACAGCGCCTCCGATCGAGGTGAGTTGTCACCGTATTTCAGCCATATTGTCGACGACTTAAGGTCGACATGTGGGTTGTCCAATGCTCTGAAGAGGACCTTATGAAGGCTTTTTAAGTTGATCTTTTCCATCAAATTATTATATTGTAATTCGATCAACGCCTTCACATTTACTAGCCCACCATCATCAACACCATACTTAGCAGACAAAAAAGGTCTGATAGTGCCTAGGTGGGTTGCCCGTGTTTTCTCGGTCGTTATTATGGCGTGCTTCCTAGCAGACACACTTGACCCAGCTATCAGGGTGTCGTGCATTCGCATTAGGATACGCTCACTTAGTTGGACTACTCCACACAGTCCACGGCCGAATTTATCACGGGGTAAATATAGTCTCTCCTTATTGGCTGCCAACACATGGACATGGTTCTCTCTGAGTACTCCACGGATCATAACATCCATCTCATCATACTCTTTGGGCTCAAACTCCACAACACCTATGTAGTAGTTTAGCAGCGAGACAGCATACTCATTTAATGCTAGGAACAAATTCCTTGCATTTAGAGACGTCTTACACAATAACGCTGCTCTTTTACGGATGCCTTCAGTAATTTGTCGCTTTGTCTCAGGCATTATAAGGGACTTTGGAGATTCGGTAACACCCAGATACTTATATCCTTCGTGTTCCTCTAGGACTCTTACTAACTCGCTACATACTTGCGTGTTAGTCGCAGACTTTGAATAATTCAAATCTAGCCCTATACTCTCAAAGAATTCCCTGGCACAGACCCCCATGGAGTAGAGCTCCTCGGCTGTTCGAGCATACATCTTCAAGTCATCGATAAAAAGAAGGTGATTTGTACTGAAACAGACCCCTTCACAATGAACTGGTATTTGCTCAAACCGGTCATTGAGGCGGCGACTCAATGGCTCCAAACAGAGAACAAAGAGTAGCGGAGACATGCTATCCCCCTGAAGGATCCCCCTCTTGAGTTTTACCTCGCCTATCCGGTGCCTATTATAGTTCAGATGAATACTCCACCTATTCATCACAGCCACTACAAAGCTGATGAACCACACAGGCATACACAGACTGTGTAGGCACTCGACAAGGTAAGAATGATCAACTGAATCGTAAGCCTTCTTCACATCCACCCACATAGACAAAAGTGAGTTTCCGTGAGACACAGAAAGGCATTTGTTGATCAAAGCCTGCTCTTTTGCCCCCTGACAATTTCGCACAGTTCCCAACTGATTCTCGGAGAGAATCCCATTTGCGTCTACAAAGCTCCTGACCTCATTAGCCACCAATTTGGTCATCAGCTTATACAGGGTTGGCATGCAGGTTATCGGTCGATAATCTGCAGCAGACTGGGGGTTGTCCAGCTTTGGGATCAAATAAGTTGTCCCTGTGCATGCCCAATCAGGAATCGTTTCCGGGTTAGTGATGCTTTTCTGTAATACACGACACATAGACTCGTGTAATGAAGTGCATCTTTTGATAAAGAAATTATAAACTTTATCGACCCCGGTCGTCTTCCAATCAGGGAGATGTCTCACTACCGCCTCAAATTTCTTGCGAAAATCGAAAATTCCGCAAGATTCCGCCAAGAAAGGAGCGGCGCTGTACGGGACATTCCACGCATTTCCTCTGCGTGGTTTAGCCTCCCACATACTACCCCATGTGGAAAGCATTTCCGCGTCCTGCTGGGAACATACACTATGGCCATTTTCGTGTAGGCGACGGTAAAACAATCTGCGATTAAACTCAAACAGATTATTTTCTCTCCTTCTCTTACACCGACTTTCATGTGTATAGAGTTTCCTCTTATACACCATTATTGCCCCCTCTAACTCCACCTTTGCCCTCCTCAACTCTTTGAGGTCCCATTTGGGAACACGGAGTTTACTAATTAGCCCCTTTACTATAGCCGGTGCTTTTCCTCTGACCCTCTCGCCACACTACTTATGTGCCCCTCCAGTGCTTCCAGCTCAGTCTGTCTCCAAGCAATCTTGGCACAGATCTGCTCCCTCCATTTACTGGGTGGTCTGGGCTTGTCCGTCAATTCCTCATAGGTGATCTGTGCTGCATACAGCACTAGGGAGATGTCACCCAATGACCCTACTGGCTTAGCCTCCACCGCATAAGCCACAGCCTTATTGATGCAGGTTAACACTCCACCGTTAACCTTACAATGAGGAATCTTGCGGGTAAATCTACGGTCCTCAAGTGGGACATCTGCCGCTGCAGCGAGATTCCGCGCAAAGACCTCATAAACATGCTTGAGCTGCAACGTATCACAGCTCTGGTGCTCGTGCTCTCTTTGACAGTTGTGTCACCTGGTCCCCGCCCCTTTAGACCAGTACCCCTCTTTTGCCTACAGCCATCTTCTTGAGTTCACTCACAGATATAGCAGTACTGAATCTGCCACTGCAGAGCTCCGCCAAGTATGGCCATCCATTCCAGGGCATTCGAGATAGCCTGCTACGTACCTGCAGGACTACTGCCTCGCCCATTCTTTTGGTCATCTGCCACAACGCTCTCGGATATGGCAAGAATTACATTCATACCATCAGGTAACGCAAGTGACCCTTCTCCTTTTTTCCTTTCAACATTTTTGCCAACTCGAGAGAGTTTTAACGCCACCGAATCGAACGCACGTTGCATGTTATTATTTATTAAAATATATGAGACAATTCAATATAATAAATGTCGGAAAATCTATTAAACAATTAAAAAAACTAAGCGAAAATTAACTTTTAATATTAAAAAATTATTTTTTTCTTAGCCCTTTCCTTTACTAACTAAAATAAGTTTTTTAAAACCCGTTGTAGCGTGGCGTTATGTGGTCCACCAATTCAAAAAATTCAAAAGGATTTCAATGCCTCCTCCCGGCTCCTGCCCAAAGGACTCTCTGAGTGGGGTCCTTGTATTTTTCGCTGGATCGACGAGGAGATCATCATATGTGGAGACGAGATCCTGGGGAAGCTTAAACTTTGGATAACAAATTTCTTAAGTAGACGGAGGGGACATGTATGCCTCGGACTACTGAAATCAGTCTCGCGTCTTCGCCCAAACGGTGTCCCTCAAGGATCTCCTTTATCCCCCGCCTTATTCAATTTATACCTGGCTGACCTCCCGACACCGGAATCCAATAACGATATTCTACTCTCATAATCAGATGACATTGTACAGGATATCCAAATTGCTACAGAAAGATTACAAATTAACCTGGACCGACTCAACGCCTGGGTAATGAAGAACCGACTCACGATGAATTCCAGAAAGTCGGTCACGTCTATGTATACTTCGGACAAAAGGTTGGGGAATAAGACTGTCACCTTAAATTTGGACAACATTGAAATCCCCTTCAGCAAATGTCAGAAGTTCCTTGTCGTGACACTGGATACGCACTTATGTTTGTCACCACACGTGGCAAACATTGTTCTAAAGTGCGAGAAGAAAATCAATGTATTGAAATGTTTATCTGAAATATGGAAGACTGGTACCCACCCGGTCTTGATGAATATCTATAAACAATACATTGAACCATGCTTCTCGTACGTGTGTGCTAAGTGGAGACCTTCATTATCATGGACGAATACCAAGAAAATCGAGGACGTACAAAAGAAGGCTTTCAGAGTCACGGAGAGGTGGACTTGTGGAAGACACAGAACCGGACCGACTCCTCAAGAAGGCCCTCATCAAACTACACTCCGGCATGCGGGAAGGTGGCCCTGCAAATACAGTCAGCCGCCCAGTATGAGCTTGTGTGGGCACGAGGGAGGATCACCGGGAAATGATGAGGAATTTGGTGGAACGCATCGGGATCACTCGATAATTAGTTTAGTTTTACCGTGATAGTTAGTTTATAACCCTAATCCATAACCATCACTTCTAGCTCTATCCATAACCCTAACTTTAATCACCTAACCCGACCCCTAACTTTAATCTCTAACCTTAATCCATAATTTTAACTTTAGTCCCTAACCCTAATCCCTCTCTCTTCTTTAAGCCGAGGTTCCCCTACTCGTTAGGGGGTAAATTCCGGAACGTGCGTACATACGACCCCATACCTGTTAAGGAGCGAATTCCGGAACATAAGAGCATACGGCGATAATATTAAATTCCTGCTTATTCCTCCTAAAATTCTAATTAAAATTAAATAAAAGCTATTCTATACTTCCGAGTTGCTGATACATTGAGGGCTTGTCCCTCCAGCATGCACTTTATAATGTTTTACTCTTCAGTAGTTATTATGGTAACTTTATTAGGCATCAGGACAACTTGATGTGGGTTAGATTTATGATTTTATTGTCAAAAATCATGGTATGCCAGCAAAAATTGGTGTAAATCTTCTATAAAATACTTTTACTCATAATAATAATTATTATTACCTAGGATTAATCTCTATTAATAAAAATAATGATTTTATATAAAAATGCACAAATTATTCCTAAATATAATCAAACCGCTCTTAAAATCCAGAAATTAAATAAATAATAAAGTCCAGACCGTCACGGGAATGCGCTGTCGTCTTATTCAATCAACTTCTAAAACCGACGGTAGAGTATGCTTGTGCCTCATGGGACTATGGAGCTTCAATATCCAATTCATACAAGATCAACTACCTAACAGGCAAACTTTCCACGCCGCAATCACAAATAACAAATCTACCCCCAGATCTTTCCCCCCCCCAATGCTTGACCACGCCGCAATCACAAATAACGGCTCCGGCTTCATCGGTCTGTGTGGTCAAAAAACAAGTCGTTTCTTCCATTCAAGGCTAGAGGCCTCAATTACACGAAATTTGGGGAAAAAACCCACCCCTCTTAAACTCTAATGAAAGATGATCGTCGTCTATTCAGGAAAGATGTGGGTACTCTGGAAGAATACAGGAAAAACCTCTCGATCCAGTTAAGGCTACCGGGATCACTTAATTAGTTGGTTTACTCCTTCTTTTTTGGTATTCCCTTTTCGGGGTTATTATATAAATAATAATTCCAAAACTTAAGTATTGATTAATTTTCAATTAACATAACAGATGTTGGCACCTGTCAAAATACCTGTCATCACGCTCAGCGCTCGCGACATATTACAATAAATAATATTTAAATTTTATTATTTTAAGTTATAGATTTTACAATTTTAAATGCTAGATTTTATCATTTTAAGTGCTAATTTTTTAATTATAATTGCTAGATTTTGTGATTTTTTAGCGCTAAAATTTTTTTTAAGTGCTTGAAACAGCTTGCCCTACTATCCAGAAACCTAACAAAGCAGTTGGTCTAGTGTTCTGTAGCCATAGATCTATTCGATACAGTCTATCGAGATTTACTGTTGATTACAGTGGAGAGATTTCTGTACTCTGACTCAGTAAAATAATAGAGTCTTTTTATTTAGCACTAAGCTACGAGTTCGAATTGGCAGAATGTCAAGAGAATTTGCATATAATGTGGGTACACCTCAAAGAAAGTCCTTCTCTTCTTTGTTGTCTATCATATACTCGACCTTCGGGGTGATATTTATGCTAACGACGTCGACTTCAAATGATAGATTAGCCCGTCTTCGCCTACTGGAAATGGCTCCTAATGAACTTAAGAAATTCCTACAATGAATTTTTCCAAAATGGAAGTAGTGGATATCAGAAGAATGGAAAGAAGATCAAATGAGCCACGGAGGAAGACCAATAAATTTGTGTACTTACTTGGAAACAGCAAGGCCATTGTTCGAAAAAAGGTCCTTGCTACAAATGTTAAAAAGAACTGGATTGACAGCAGACGATCAATTATATCATTCTTGTTAAGGCTTTGTTAAACCAGTCATATTGTAAAATTCGTCAATGTGGGAGATGTCCACAGTTGAAAAACTCGGGGTAGACTCGTTTTATTGAAGACAGATCAGGATATTTCATTAAGATATATGGAATGAATTGACAAAGGTAATTAAAAAAAAAACTCTAAGGTTTTTGTTCCACTGGTCCGTTGAGCCTCGAGATTGCTGATTTGAGATGGACGTTCTTCGGACAAGTGTTGAAAAGTTTTATAGACACGATTCGCATTTCCTGAGATACTTGATGTTAATCTCAAAGACGTCAAAATAAACTAAAACGTGAAGAATATCTCGACGACTTGAGAGACGTAGCACACGACCGTGGAAGGTAGAGCTGTTTAGTTTGTTTCTACGCCACATGGATAAACTATAGCTATTATGATTTTACGTATAAACATTCAAAATTATGAGCTAATTTTAGTCAAATCAATATGTGAGATTGGTTGATAAGCATTTGCTCGATGTTTAGGAAGGAATTTGAAACCATCAGGGACAGGACCAAGAAGTAATTCACTTATTTTAATCCAATCCGAGCAATTAGCACTTGCCATCAGTGTTTCTAGGTCATCTCTCCCGAAATAAGATGGTGGCCTAACATTAATGGCTTGAGGAAGACGTTCCAGTAATCCCACTGGGATGTACCTTCGAGTATAAAACAAAAAGCACCTGTGAAGAAAGGAAAGCCATTCAAGAATGAATCTTCTGGCATTCTCAACTCCACGTGAGTCTGATCCCCAATGTTCGAGTGCATAATCACGGTATTTCTCCAATATTTCAAATCTCTCCTTGGATGATATGTCCCAGTCTCTTCTTTCCGATATTTCTGTGAAAATCCAAGGTTTGATAAGAGCGCCCCTATAACGTAACATATATATTCGACCTCCCAATCATGATCCCAGCCATTGAAGGGTTCTCTGACCTTCTGGTCTCATAGTCAGAGTAGCTAAGGATATCTCCATTTCCAAACACAGGAATAGACCCAGCAGCATTAACACAAGCGGAGACAGTCTCCCAGTCAGCAGATTTACTATATCTCTGTTCACGTGACCTCCCGTGGACCTGTTAATTGTGTATGTGATAATACAGTGAAATAACTAGCTTGACCAGCCTTAGTCAACTTTTCAACGAGTGAAACAACTATATTGTTGTTTATGGATATTCCAGTCCGCATTTTCACGGAAACGGGAAGACTGGAACAGCTTGTCATTGAATCTAAAATAGAAATTAGTCTGTTGGATCTTTCCAAGAGAGCACTCCCAGCACCCTGGATTACATAATAATCCAACCTTTTTATATATACAATCGATGGGACATCCAGCATTAATGTCAAGAAAGTCAACGAAAAACTGAGTGTCATCAAAAACACGTGCACATTCTGACATAGTATTACGATTTGATCCACACAGTTGTATTCCAAAAATCTTTTCAGACTCGTGTCTCTTAACTAATGCCCATTCTGACTGTTTCCCTCCCAACAATGAGGTGTCCACAACCATTTCAGAGCACGTGATTTGTGCTCCAAGTCCGACACAAACCCTCCTAAAGGGGAGATTTCCTACCTAAAATAATACCAAGTGAGTACTGTTGTGAGAGGTGCCAAGTACAATTTGTCCCTCAAATCTATTCTTGGTCGACTTCTCGGTTCCCTCATATTCTCTTTAGTTAATGAATTTTTAGTGCTAATATCTGAAATTTTATTATTTCTTATTTTATTTCTTTCGTTAATGGTAAGGACATTAAATATTGTTGATTGGTGTGTTGGGACATTATCATTATGTTCAAGTCTGCAGGACAGCCCATATGGACATTTGTTGAACACACATTGAATATTTAGTTTAGTAACGACTGACTGTTCGTGATTATATCTGCAGTTGTCCCCATATGGGCAGATTTCTCCACGTAGTATGTTCCCACATTGCTTTTTAGCAAAACTAATTGGTCTCTTTTTATTTCTACCCCCTCTTTTTATTCCATGAATTGATGTTTGTCCTTCTCTGATATATACTCCTCACATATAACTCTTTCAGCATCGTGTCTTATAAATCTGACTTTAATTATAAAATATTACTCTTTCTTAACAGGAGCAAATTCCATTTCTCGTGCTTACAATTATTTTTATTGATTTCTATAATTTAATTATAAATTATAAATACTATAAGATTAATGCTGAATTAAATATTTATTTAATAACCTCAATCTTACAATTTTTGGTAAACTCAGCAAAAACAGTCACAACTAATTAATCTAAGGAAGGAACCCAAGATAGAAGGTTTGTTTGTACCAACCAATTTTATCTACCAATAGTCAACTACAGGTTTCCAAAGAGAGGTGGAGAAATAGGTCCACTTTTTTTCATTGTCATCACACGTCCTATCGTCGCGGACATCACTTCATTCTCTTCGGAAAAGTTTTAATAGCGGTAATCTTCACCAGTGGAGTTTGTCAGAGAGATTTTAATATATAGTACCGAATAGCGTATTATAATTTACATTTATTTTTAATGTTCCGTGCTATATGATAATGAATTATGTCGTAAGACAGGTTGATATGACTGATGAAATGCAACAAGAGGCTCTAAATTGTGCTAAACGAGGAATTGAATTGTACAAGTTGGACGAGGAGATTGCGAGATTTATAAAAATGGAATTTGATGCAAACTACAGTCCCAATTGGCACTGTATTGTTGGCAGGGCTTTTGGAAGTTTTGTTACATATGAAGTTAGAAATGCTATTTATTTTTACTATGGGCAGATGGCATTCCTTTTATTCAAATTTTAATGACCTAACATTTTATTTGTTAAAAATATTTCTTACTTTATGATTCTGGTATTTTAATAGATTTTATAAATTCGAATAATCGACAAATATATTAAAAAACAGCATTTTTCGCAAGAGCCATAATACATAGAGCTCTGCACAGACAGGACGATCCCTAAAAACAGCAAACATAAGTAACTAGCACATTAATGAATTTCATTAGAAAGAGAGTTTCCGGTATGGCCGAGTGGTTAAGGCTGTGCACTTAAGATGCACTGGGTTAAGCCCGCGTCGGTTCGAGTCCCACCGCCGGTAAGCTTCTTAGTTTTATCTCTTGTAATTTGTGGTTAAAATTTTTTAGAAGAAAAATGATTATCGTCATTTCTGGCTGTTTGCTGACTTTGAAGAATTTATAAATTTATATGTGGTTTCACATTTGTTGTTTCAACGGTTTGTGCGAGTTTTGTGATAATTTAACAGGGATGACAACATGTAGAGGTGGAAAAGACTTATATGTCTGAGTATTTGTGTGTTTAGAAACGAAGAAGACTATTTATTCACTTTGCGTCAATTTGGAGATCTTTTATTTGTTCTGTGAAGTTAAAATGTCAACCTCCAGGTTCGTTAACAGTAGGAACCTTGCCACCAGGTCGCTCCAGAAATCCTCCATTATTTTGTCAAATTGATTTTTTTATTTTAATTTGTTTTATAATGTTTTAATAATTTACATACTGTTATTTTTCTTGATATTTAAAAATATCACTAGACTTATTAATAATAATAATTGTTAGATTACGAAGTGATAAATCTTCCGATCGTCTATCGAAGACCAATATTATAAGTTGATTTACGCGGATGATCTAGACTTCGTATCTGACGATGATGAATTTCTCAATTACTTAAACGAGTATCTATCACATATATTCAAAAAATCGTTCTTGAAGATAAACACAGAAAAAACGGAGTTTACTTCATTCAGTCGTGCAGAGAGGACATCCGACGAGATGTGGAGAAGACATAAGAAGGTCGGATCGCTCTTCAGAAAGTCCTGTCTAATAATAATATTATTATGATAGTAACGTAACGTCGTGAAGACTAATGTGATGAAGTCTATTTATGCACATGTGGAAAATAGGACTATGATATTATGAAGACTAAACTGAATAGTGTTAACTTCTTCAAGGCAATCAATGAGCATGCGACATCCTTATATAATTATTATATAAGACTCATTGAAATTGAACCAGATGAGTTTGAGGAAATTGACAAGTGTATATGTAGTGTACTTATAAATGGTCGGATTCACTGTAAACCATCAAAAAAGAAAGATTGTATTTACAGCGAGATTTTCTTGGGAGAAGATTGACTTATGTTGTATGTAAAAGTGAAAGAATACTTCTTCATTTTTACAATGAGATGCAACACAAGTCCAACAAATGTTTGAGAAGAGCAGGGATCCTACGGGTTTTGAACGCAAAGAAAAATCATATGGCCACTATCATAGGATTCCTAGCTGGAAAATACTGCTTAGACACAAGCGACTTAAATCTAAAACAACTAAAGGATGTACAACAAAAGGAGCTATTAGAAAAGATAAAAAGAAAACCTATGCATGCTATGATGTTCGATTCAACAGAAGAACAGAATGTTGATATTAAACAATCTATTATTATTATTATTATTATTACCCCCAGGATCACTGGGTCAAAGAGAAAGAAATAAAAGTTCTCATCTAACTAAGTGATCCCAGACCGACAAAGGTGAGGACGAGTCCGGCGGGGTCGAGAATCCTGAACAGCTCTTCTCATAGGACATGGCATCGGCTCACAATTTCTGTATGATTGTAGATAATTCGATAGTATTTGGAATAGAGGGCAGCTCGGTAGAACAGCCTCCTTTAATAGTTTTCGTTGTATTCCAATTAAAAAATTTTCAATAGGTTGGATGTTGTGATCTGGTCCAATTAACCTCATTGCAGTCTCCTCGATTGCAGATAACTTCAATGTGGAAGATCGTGACATTTGCATTGCCCATGAAGGACTTGCATACGTCATCGTTGGTGGATGAATTGTTTGTATATCGTGGAAAGGATCCCAGTTTGATCTCTAAATATTTTTGAGAGCACTTTTAATATTCTTAATTTTTTCAGAGCAGAAGTTACTCTGTTTTCAACATGCCGGATAAAGGTGAGTCCCTGATCAAAGGTTACTCCCAGAATCTTCGGTGTTTTGTTAATAGAGATAGCTTCGTTCTTCATAAAGACTTTTGGTTCGATACAGAGCTGTCTCTTGTAGGTGGTAAACAGTGTGACAAAGGACTTTGCTGCTGATGTGTCAAGTCTCCGCTTCGAGAGCCATAGTTCCAAGTTGTTGAGCATTTGTTGAGCCAACTGAGTCGCTGATTGAATGTTTCTGTTCCTTGGAGGCAAGAATGATATCGTCGGCATATGAGAGGATTAGACAGTTTTCATTACAGGTTTGTGGCATGTCGTTTATGTAGAGATTGAAGAGTAGGGGTGATAGTGGTGAGCCTTGAGGGACTCCATTTATTAAACAATCTAGCCAATGATTAATCGCCGGGGACAACTCCCCAAGGACCGAAGGATTGCTATGCTATGTCCAGGATCGGAATGTTTTCTTCGATGAAAATGGCGAAAATGCAGCCATTGCAATTCTGCGAAAAAAACAGTGGATCATCTGGCAACAAGGTGTGGAAGAATGCTCAATAGTGACTACCTATGTCCTCATAATGAGGTCGCCAGGTGCATACACTTGCACCTGTGCAAGCAGTATGGAATAAAGAAATAGAAAGACTAAAGACTCATTCAGTTGCAATCAACAGTTGTAACTGAATTTGTGAAAATTCGCGTTGACACAACAATATCTACGGACACGAGAATAGAAAATAACAAGCCGGATATTTTCGTGTATACAAAATCAAGAACATAATAACGCTAATAGAAGTGGGAATAACCTCCCAAGATTCTTTGAAACATGTCGAAATTGAGATATGCCGCAAGTACGATTTTCTCGTAAGTGAGCTGGGGATAATACAAAGCAAAAGTATACGTGGTCCCAATAGTCCTCACTTGGGATGGAGTCGTAAGCAAATTTTATAAACATTACTTGAGCCACTGGAATGCTTTGTAGGTGCCTACATGCAGACGGTAACGATCAAAAAAACGATGGAAAGTGTTTTGGGCGGTCACGTTTGCATGTCGAAGTATTTGTCAAATGAAAATGGAATTTGATGTTAACTAACTATTAACTATTTTTGTTTGTCTACAAATAAACTAAAATTATTAGATAGGAAACATTTGCATCTATTTTAGTCAATATAAATCCATTTACCTATTGCTCTTTCTACTGATCCCTGATTTCGAGGGTAACGAAATCTTTCTATAATTAAAATAAAAGTAATAAAACATATCATGAATAATAGTAATTCCATTCCACAATTCAGAAAGTGTAGTTATTATTTCAGCTGTAAACTTCATACCATTATCACTTTGCAATATTTGCGGTGCTCCAAACATTAAAAAAATGTTGATAAATTAAAAAGCAACTTCTCCAGCAAATTTTTTAAAGCTTGAAAGATACAAAATTTAGTGATATGATCTTGATATACTAAAATCCAATTATAACGGCCGTATGATAGAGATTTCATGTCTATCAGATCAACCTGCGCACGAGATAAAAATTCTTTCGCTAAAATTGGACGAACAACACTATAATTTGATCTGATTCTCTTTTTGTGAGAGTGAATGCAAAATGATTTATGAAAATCATTGAACGTTAATATTTGTCTGTTTCGTGCTAATTAGCCTATATTTGTGATTACTAGGGCAACATTTTGATTGACTTAAAAAAATAAAAATTGCCCTTAAAAGTCAATTTAACTGATCTGGAAATAAAGAACAAAAAGAAAAACGTTTATTAAGTGGTGTGGTGTGGTCAACAAAATCTCATGGAAAATAAAGAACGAAAAGAAGACAAAGTACGAAGAACAAATCCAGTACGGACAAATCAGGTATGTTTTTCATGTGGACAATCGAACATCAGGAAATATGGGATTAACTGCACACAATGTGAATCATTCGCCCATCTGGGCTGCATAAAAATGAGTAAAGCTTGCGCCGAGACGCTGTCGAGTTGGCTGTGCCCCTCTTGTATTGGAATGGAGGCCCCCAGGCGGGAAAAAATAACTCAGCCAAACTTTACACTGCCACATACAGACCATACTCTCTTGAAGATCTCGAACCTCAGGAAAGCCATGAAGATCTCAGTAAAAATCCCTAAAGGAGTACGAATTGCCGCAGCAACGTGTCTTTCAGATGTCATTGATCACGCACTATTCTCTGACAGTTGGGAATCCTGGCTAAAACTTATATGCTTTGCATCTGTCGCACTCGGAATACCTACAAAGGAATCTGAGGACAATAATAAATAAACAAACTCCCGACTCAACTTATCCGGGAAACTGAAACGAAACATAATGAATTTTAGCTGTCATAACATACACGCAATACTTGAACATCCACTTAATGTTAATGAGGTCGAAACCAGAGGAGCATTCATCAAAGATGCTCCCAACAAACTAAAGGAGAAAGTAAACCGGAAACTTCTGGAAGGCGACGTGCGGGTAGCCTTACGGGTTATCACATCCGATGACACAGTATTGTCTTGTATTCCCGAGGTCCTAAATACCTTTTTGAATCCTGAAGGAACCCAGGAGATCATCATTACCGAATCCGAAGTGCGCCACGGAATAACTTCCTTCGCCGCTAGCAGCGGTGGAGGCTTGGAAGGGTTACGTCCTGGCCATATTAAGGACTTTACGTCCACTTACACCTCGGAAGCTGGACGCTGTCTTGTCAAATCAATTACGTACCTAATCAGAAAAATGGTTAACGGCGACATCCCAAAATATGCCAGAGAATTTCTCTTCTCCGCAAGGCTACTTGCTTTCAAAAAACCCAACGGAGGAATCGCCCCATTGCGGTCGGAAACTATTTTAGAAACTTGCAGCAAAAGTAGCATCTACCCTGGTGAGCCGACAACTCGGAGAGGAGTTCTTTCCTAAACAAATGGGTGTTAGTATCCAGAACGGATGTGAGGTTGCGGTTCATGCAGCAAGGCGTTTTTTCACACAGAAAAATATTTCAAATGAATGCATTGGAATCAAGTTAGACATAACGAATGCCTTCAATTCTCTCAGAAGAGATGAAATTATGAAAACGTGTTGGAAGAGGGCTCCAAAGCTTTTTCCTCTTGTCAATTTATCCTATGGGGAAGATACGTTTTTGGTTTTTGAAAATGAAATTATTAAATCAAAAACGGGTGTCCAACAAGGAGATCCGCTCTGACCTCTCTTATTTGCCTTGACCATTGATGAGGTTGTGAGATCAATTGATGCTCAGCTAAATCTCTGGTACCTTGATGATGCCACAATTGGAGGATCGTTCAAAGAAACATACAATTCATTACGTAAAGCGTTACCCGATTTAAAACATTTGAAATTGGAAATCAATGTTAACAAATCAGAGCTAATAAATGTCTCATATCCATACAACGACTTCCTCTCTATCAAAAAGTCTTTTAACGAACTGCTTCCTAAGATCCCGACTGTGCCAGTTGATAAATTATATTTCCTTGGATGCCCACTCAGCGAAGATGAACTCAAGAACCATCTACTTTCCAAAAATAAAGAATTAACACGCCTTGCGAAAAGATTGTCATGTCTCGTCTCTCACACATCTTTCTTCCTGATGAGAAACAACATCGGACTACCCAAGCTTTTATATCTACTCCGATGTTCACCCTGCTACGAACAATACGACACTCTACTTTCAATAGACAAGTCTCTCAAGCAAACTGTTGAATCACTAATTAACGTCCCCTTTGACGAACTTGGTTGGAAACAATGTAAGCTTCCCTCTGGATTGGGGGGTGTCGGACTAAGATCGGCGCTGGAAATTGCATACCCGGCATATCTATCGCCTCTCTCAAGCTGCAGCCATTTGACACGGCAAGTCCTTCATAACACTATTGGACTTCGCTGGAATGAGTCATTTGACGAAGCTTGTCGGAAATGGAACGAGTCCGGACTCAAAATCCCTGAAGACAGAACAAAGCAAAGTAATTGGATAACATTGTCTGCTCCAAAATTTTGGAAGACCTTAAAAAAGAAGCAAATCAACATCGTCTGGCTTGTTTGGTGTCAGTTTCAAGTAGAGGGAGTGGAGCATGGCTTGGTGCAATACTTTGCCCAAACCTCGGGATTTTTTTTGGACGACGATTCTTTGAGGATTGGAATCGGACAAAAACTGGGACTAGACGTTTGCCAGGAGCACCGATGCCGATGCGGGAAAACAGTCGATGCGAAAGGATTGCACCGCTGTCCTGCAGAAGAAGCGCCGGAAGGGGACACGTCATGCTGCTCTGAACGATGTGATCGTCAGAGCTCTGAAGGCTTCAGGCTTCCCAGCACAGCTTGAACCAGTGGGTCTTGATCGAGGAGATGGGAAGAGACCTGACGGCTTTTCCCCTTCAAGATTGGAATAGCTATACTCCGAGGAACTCGTTCGCAATCCACGCAGCAGGCTTCCTCAACTGACATTTGTTTAATTAAAAAAAATTTAACTGATCTAAAATTGATAAAAATTGCCCTTAAAAGTCAATTTAACTGATCTAAAATTTAAAAATTGACCTAAAATACTAGTTGCAACTTTTTTCATATATAAACTACGCTTATGAAAATTTAAAGTAATTTTATTCATCGTTTATCGAGTTATTCACAATTTAGTAATATTTTAGTTCACAATCGCATAGTTTTCCACATTAGTGTCTTTGAAATTTCTGATTTTTCTAATTAAAAATTTCAACTTTTTTATTGATCTCCAAAGTTCCATGTCTACAGTGTATCCGTTCAAATCTTAATAGTCATTTCATGTTATATTTTGAATTTACTGGTCAATTATGTTATTTCATTATGTTCTTGTTTCTTCGTAAAATATTTCTTTACTTCCGCTGGATCTCCACAAAAACAAATATTTCATCCTCTTTATATGCTTTATTATTGTAATTTTTTTATGCCTCTCTGAACAACTGATCTAATCCATAATAGTTAAAAAAACTATTGATCTTAACGAGAGTAGATTTTGTTCTATTTGATTTGATTTTTAAATTCCTTAACAGTCAAAAGAACTAATTATACGGTGATGTAATTTCCGAAATAGTAATTTACTGCAACAAACCATCTAGGTCACTAAAATTTATCCAGGAATACCTTGTGGAATAACATCTGGAGGACATCCGATATCTCTGAAAAGATATCTTATAGATTTATTCTTTGCTGTAACACTTTTAAATTTCTTTGATGGATTGAATATATCATTGAATAAAAACAAAACAGTCGAGCATTCTGTATTTCGTATTCATCTTAATCATATAGCATACATCTTCGATTTGTTATTTATTGATGTAGTGCTCTTTGACATGACAGTAAACAAAACACGTTTTATGTCAATGATTGTGGTTTGAAAATTTATAGCATTTATTTATAGAATTTAAATGTCAGAAAATAAACCAATGAATTAAAATTACATTATTGAATTATTCAGATATATTTTTTAATTAGTGGCCAATAGGGGGCCGTCCAGGAAGGATGATCTTCTTGGATTGGAAAGGGTAGTGGGTCCTTTTTGATTGTGAAGTAGAGTCCACAACATGTGCCACCAGATACTCTGAAGGAAGTTGATGCTCAATACTTTCGAATAAGTTGATTATTGCTCGATTCCTCAATTTATAGAGTGGAATGTTTGCAGATACAAATGCTTCCGTTACGTCTGTTAAAAATTTCTTAAGAAATCATTTGGAACAATATTCAATTGTTTTTTTTTTATTTGTGGATATATTTATTCGTGAAGAGTGCTTCTGTGTTTCCTTGTGTTGTTTCTTGCAAGTTACGGGTAACTCACATAAATTACAAAAAAGCATTCCATTCGGTGTAATTGAAAACTTTTTGGGATATTTGTCAAAAATATTTTTAGCTTTTTTAAAATCAGAAGGTTTATTTGTAGGCATATATACTGTATAATTTAGTTAAAGAATTGTTACAATAAGACAGAAATGTCACGTCGATTACTTTAAATTTATTTTGATGCTTAAAATGATGATATAATTATATTATTTAAATTTTTATTTAAAAATTGACCTAATTAAAAAAATTGACCTAATTGATTTAAAAAAACTTTTTATAAAACATTTTTTGACATTTTTAAAATTAATCATTATTTTTAGACTAAAGTCTCTGAATTATGTTGCCCTAGTGATTACACAAATTGTCTAAATTTTTTTTAAGATAACAATTTATTGAAGAATAAAACCAAATAGTTAAAGGCTACTGGCTGCTCTCAGGATTGAGAGCGCATTTCCCCTTACGATCTGTAAGGAGATGCGCTCAATGAGCCAGCCCTTCTCTCTGACATCCCTCCTCCTTTTAGCGACTAACGATCCAATTTTGTTGAGCAGGCTAACGACCTGCTTCCTATGACTCCCGAAGTTTCGACTGCGACTGGTTCAAATGTGTACTGCTCGCCGAGGCATGTGTACTTCTTTGCTTTAAGTATTTCTGCTTTCTCTGCAGCTGAGCCTGGATTTGTCGCACTCATTGTAATATTGGAAGGGGAGAAGCTATCTACGCATCCTAGGCCAGGTACTTCCCAGCATCCCAAGGGAACAGAGTCGCTCCATCCGGCCTTCTGTTTGCCGTGGCAAGTCCTAGGGGCTCCATCTGGACAGGGAATCCGGCAGCTTCTAGTCCCCGCAATAACCTTGTTGATTGCACTATGTCTCAGGCTCCTTCGGCAAGAAAGTGCGTGGAGTCTTTTCGCGTCGACTATTCCTCCACATCTACAGCGATGGATTGCGCAAACATCGATTCCGAGGCGGACGCAAACCCCAATCCTCGTGGAGTCATCGTCCAGAAAAGTTCCGAGTGAAATGCACGGGAATGCTTTGAGCCATGCACCACTTACGTTTGTTGATGCGGTAGCCAGACAAGCCAAGTCGATGCTGGTCGAGTTGTGGTTTTAGCTCATCGATGGTCCTCAACATACAAGTTCGTTCCAGTCTCGTTGTTTGTTGAAGTTGAAGTTCTTCGGGAGTCCCAAATTAAGTCCAATCCAAACATCGTGAGCCATGCATGCCATTGGTTCAGTGTCCGATCCGTTAATGTAGCGTAGGATCTGGTGAACTAGACCACGGGAAGCATATGTCGAAGACAGAAAGGCTGGGAGGGCGAGTTCAAGTGGCGAGCGTATCCCAATTCCTCCATAACGAAGTGGTAACTTGCATTGGGTCCACCCTGCTTTATCCAGAGAGATGTTAAGTGTTTCTTCAACAGAGGTCCTCAGCTTCTCATCGATAACTTTCAAGAAATCCATGTCTGTGAAACATGGGGATGTCCGTAGAAAAAAACGGAGTCGTGGTGTAAGGTGAAAATTCTTGAGGATGAAGAGAGAAATGTGGGAGTCCAAAGCCTTTAGATTGTGCGTGAGCAGCTGTACGGATTCACTCTTCTCCTCCAGGACAGTTGACATGTCATACAGAGGAGATCCGAGGAAAATCGCCTTTTCTAGTCGGGTGACTTTGATGTCCTGGAGGCAAGTAGAAATGGTCGTTATTGCGCGCTCAAAGGTGTCCTCTCCACAGGTCACGTTAATAACTTCGCACTTCGATGGATTCGTCTCAGTCAGAGTGCCGCGAGGGCAGGGATGACGCGTTTAACCTCTTCCACAACAATTTCCCAACTCCCCCCAATGATCGCGTCATCAAGGTACCATAAGTTCAAGGGAGTTTTGATCGCAGATGATACACAGTCGATTCCCAAAGCAAAGAGTAGAGAGCCAAGTGAGGTCTGTTTGTTGGACTCCAGTCTTGGACTTGATGGCGTGATGTCCGAAGATCAGCGTACACGGGGAACCATATGAGAGTCTGACCATCCTGCTGATATCAGGAATCCTAGAGACACTATCTTCTATGATTCTATCCCTTCGGATGCATTGAATGCATTACGTATGTCCAGTTTGACTATAATTGAATCTGCGCGTCAGGAGGGCTGGCAACAAAATTCCGGTTGAATGTATTACTGCTTCACATCCATTAGGTACTCCAACTCCGAGTTGGACAGGACTAAGTTCGGCACTCAAAGTCTTGCTGGCTGCTCTGGCAGCGATCTTCGACGATAGGCGCCTAAGGACGTTACCAATGGCGATGGGTCTTATCCCGCCGCAAGGCTTCTTGAAGGCTACCAACCTCGAAGCGAAGAGGAGTTATCGAGCATACTCCGAGATATCTGTCCGAAGAACGTGGTTCGTAAGAGCATTCAATGAGACGATGAGGGAGTCCCCTGTGTCGACGGTTGTTACAGAGGTGAGATCTTTTATGTGGCTTGGGCGTAGGCCGTCCAGACCGGCGCCGCTGCTTCCAGGGAATGCACGAATAGCCCATTTAATATCATTAGGGTGGCATTTATTGTGGGACATCCTTTTGAATTTTCGTGTCATGTAGATTAGCTGGTGCGGGCGGATGTTTCTGGACTAACTGGTCTAAGGTTTCTTTGCTTGGTGAAAGAACCTTGTCGCTGCTGGAGAGTGTACATAGGGCTCCCCGAATGTCCCCGACCATGATCTTCTTGTTTATTTCTCTGCGAAGATCCCTTATCTTGGTTCTGGATGAAGAGGGTGAGTCAACAGCAGTCGAAATGGTTTCCAGTGTATCCGCCAGGTTGATACTTTCGTATTTAGAAACGTTCCTTTTGATGATTGACTTGACATTCCGTTCCTTCAGTTCGGTCGGATGTGATCCGAGGACAAGAGTGCAAAGCAGAGAAGGCGCATCCAAGCTTCTTGGGTGTTGTCACTGACTGCTTTGGTGATTAGTTTTGAGAGACCACGTGCAGCTGCTAGGCGCACCGACTTTGGGATTCTGAGTGGATAACCCTCTCTGATACAAGCCAGTTCAGGCGGCGTAAACATTAGTCCAGGACTGAACCAGAGAGCGGTTCCATTCCTTGTGGAGTTCCCAAGGCATTTGGGGCATGACCAACTTGGGAGACACTGAGCAGTCCGTCTTGTCAGCTTGTTGCACCCAAGGTGTCCAAAATTTGGGCAACGGAACATTGGATACTATATTTCCTCTTGTTTGCCTCTCCACAGATAATGCAGGGGATAGACGTGCGAGAAATTTGCTCTTTGGGTTTCGGTGTTGGTTTCGGATCCTTTTCCATTGTCATGTTCAATCCAAAAAGTAGAACGGCCAATACACCACAAGACAAATATGTCTAAATTGATTCAGGCAATTTGTGTAATTAACTTATAAAAGTTCAGTCATTTCATGAATTGAATAATTACTAGGGCAACCAATTGCAATTAAATATAATTTAATAAAGTTAGATAAATAAGTCCACTTTGGATGGATGGCAGTGTCGAATAAAAGAATAAATTTATGTTGTTTAAATAAACTTTGATTTCATTAAAAATAATAAAGTAGTGAAAATATTTTTCAATGAATAACGAGTAAATTAACTAATTAACTAATTAAGCGTATTTTGATCCAGATTGTTGGTAATCCCTCTTCTTCTCTTAGAAGAAGAGTGTGCCATAACCTCCCTGTTACTCCGCATCTCCACATCAGATTCAGTCAAAATATCTCCGTTAGAGTCCAGTGGGCTGTCCTCACGGCATGCCAGTTCCACAAGTTGGGAGGTAGCAGAGGCGTACTCTTCATCGTATACCTTCATCCCATGCTTATGTTCAATGAGCATACTTTCGAGCGTTCTCTTCAGCACAACCGATTGGATGTAAGTCATCGTTGATTCTTCAATAGATAATTTATCCATATGATTCCTGAAGCATCTTGAGACAACTCCATCCCATGTCAAAACCACTGGAATAATCTTCACTTGGCATTCATAGAGCAGCGAAAGTTCATTTGCAAGCAAGTCATATTTGTGAAGTTTCTCAACTTCAACTTGCTTTAGTCGATCTTGTGAGGTAATCCCCACTTCAATTAAAGTTACTTCTTTCTTTTTTTGTCATACACAAAAATATCAGGTTTATTGTATTGGACTTTTGTTTCTGTCAAAATCGACGTGACAACTATAATATCGACATTTTGATTCGTCAATATTGACTGAACCGACTGTCCTATCAATTTCCTGCTTTTTTTGATTTTATAAATTCGACAAAGTTGATGATGGATGCACTTTACCACTTCATTATGTCTTCGGAGACAATCACTATTTAGCATTTTACCACACTGAGTGGCCAAATGATCAACAGTTTTCTTGCTTTTTTTACAATGGTTGCATAATGACTCTGTGTGTGCAAAAAACAAATTCCTATCTTGCAAAAGACAGTATAATGTTTTGCTCCGTGGGTCTTTATTTCCTTTGGAAAACCATTCTGAGGAAGTATATAGGTCGACATTTGTTTCATCAATACATTTGAACATAATTGAGTGTAGTGTTCTGCAATAAATTTTATTTAATAAATATTTTTTCTGAGTGTCCTTGAGGGACTTAATATCCATGCTTTCCCTGTCGGCAATTGCATATTTAGAGGCAAGAAATCCTGAGATTGTAGCCAAGTGCCATTTTTTTGTTTTTATTACTCGCAGAATCCCCGACCTTCGCAAACACACAGTCGATTGTTTTTCCAAACTTTTAAGAAACTGGAAAAATATTAATTCGCTCTTTAATGAAATCGAGGAAAGTCCTCTTCCAAAAGTCTTCCTGTCCAAATACAGCCTCTCTTTATTTGCAGGTTTGAGGTGCAACTTGAGTGACGTAAGCAGTTGCGTATTTGTTGGTCAATATCATCAAATTCGTATGGTTCAATATTAATTAATCCTATATAATAGTTATATAGGGACATTGCGTATTCATTTATTGCGCGAAATAAGTTCACAGAATTTAACTTTGTTTTTGAAAGCATGGTTATTCTCTTCTTAACATTTTCAAGTATGGACTCCATAACTTTGCTTTTAAGAACATTACTTCCCTCATCTTCAAACACACCCAAATATCGATATCCACTGACTCCTTCCAGAGTCTCACAACATGACAACGATTTAACATTAGACAGTGACTATTCCGAATTCATCTCAACACGCGAACAACTTCCATCATTTTAATAACAGTATCTTCTTTTAGCCCAAATATCTTTAGGTCATCAATGAATAACAAATGATTTGTAGAATAAGTCAGTGTATTAGGATCCTCCTGATTAATTTGGAGTCTTGGGAACATAAAGTTAAGAGTCCTGCTCAAGGGTTCCATTACCATAACAAATAGTTGAGGGGATAATGAATCTCCTTGCAAAATTCCCCGTCCCAGTTTTACAGAACCAATTCTTCTTCCATCTAAGTGGAGATTTACAGTCCACTTCTTGACTATGGTCTGTACAAAGTTTACAATCCAACGGGGTATTCCTGAGCAGTCCAATACATGAAATAAAAATTCATGATCAACACAATCAAAGGCCTTCTTCACATCCACCCAAGCAGAATAAAGGGCGTTTCCATACTCCTTATTTAAGCATTGATTAATAAGGGCCTGTTCCTTAGCGCCCTGACAATGTTTCCTCGTTCCCAGCTGATTGTCAGATAATAGACCAAACGAATCCACAAAATCTGAGAGTTTGGAATTAACACATTTGGTAATAAGTTTATATAAAGTTGGCATACACGTTATAGGACGTAAGTCTTTAGGAGTCTCACAATCATCCTTTTTAGGAATTAAATAGGTTATTCCAGTATAAAACCAACTTTCAGGCATATATTCCCCATTAATAATTCGGTTAATCTCAGTACATAAAAAGCCATGTAAAGATTCCATTTTCTTAATAAAGAAGTTATATGACCCATCGCATCCACACGCCTTCCAATCGGGGAGCCATTTAATAACATCCAGGATAAACTCATTTGTGAACTCTGGCAACATGCCTTCAATACCAGTATTTACTTTACCCACACTGTCATATGGCACGTGCATCTCTTTTCTTTTAGACCACACTTTTTCCCAGAACGACATACAATCCTCATCATCGAAACCATATAACGTTACTTCATTGCTTGCTGATAGGTTCCGATAAAATCTTCTTCGATTTAATTCAAAACAACAGTTGTCCTTGCGAAAGTCCTTCCTCGAATGATGTACAGCTATTTGCTTCTTCTTAATTCTTACAAGGTCACATAGTAGAGCCTCAATCCTGGCAACCTCCCCTTTTTTGGCCCTTTTGTATCCATAGGCACAAAGAACATCCATAACCTTTTGTTTTTCATACACAGGGAGAGCTTGTCTGGAAAAGCGATTGACAAGTTCTAGTTCTGCCATCAGCTTTGAGATTTTCTTTTCAGTG
Organism: Dicyema japonicum; assembly: GCA_011109175.1. NCBI lineage: Eukaryota > Metazoa > Dicyemida > Rhombozoa > Dicyemidae > Dicyema > Dicyema japonicum. Next base: position 167,328 of record RDEW01000046.1, on the reverse strand, counting down.
TTCTCCAACCACGTACTTTGCGGTTTAACCTTCGCAGTTAAAGCCATATAAGCACACTGTGCAGCATATAGAATATCAGTAATTTGATTGATATCTTGAGGCGGATTATCTTTCGTAATATAATATATTGCAGAATTTAGTCCCGACAAAACATTAACTCTGACATACTTTCTCTGAATTTTGGGTGTTGGTTTTCGAGTATCCCTCGGAATTGACTTAATTTTCTCAATTTGTACTTTTAGTTCCTCAAGGCAATTTCTGAAGGTGGAAATTTCCACATTAGTATTATTTTGCACTTTGAAACATTCGCCTCCTTTTACATTGTTATTCCGATTTTCAGGTTTCAGCATCTTTTTTAGTTGACATAGACTGGAACTCTTGGAGTACTTTTCATTGAACTTTTTAAGTACGAGGTTCCAGCCACCTCTAGGTATCCTTCCAAATCTTTGTTTCGTGGCAAGAAAAATCTGAGATACCCACTCAGCTTCAGAGACACAGTGGACCTCTTCAATAATGGCAGATAATGAATGCAAGTTGGTATTGGCACCAATATTCCCAGCGATGTTGATATTAGTTCTTGTGACATTATCCAGCCCCACAGACGACGGTCCTGCTTCTACTAAACTATCTTCTTTATTTGATTTTGCAGGAAGGCCCATAGGATTCGATTTCTCGGTATGATTAGAAACGGACATGTCAACACCACAACAACTATAATTATCATAAATAGTGAATAATAATTCATTTTAGTTATATTTTTTTATTTTAAATTGCAATTTCGCAATTTTAGTCAATGGTTGAATCTTTATGCAATTATTTTTCAAATAAATTTTTTTTTAAATTTTTTTAACAATTAAACAAATGTCAGTTGAGGAAGCCTGCTGCGTGGATTGCGAACGAGTTCCCTCGGAGTATGGCTATTCCAATCTTTTGTCTTAGCCATAACCCTTCTCGTTGATCCCTTTTCTTTCTGGCATACAATCCTCCGAGTTCTCGCAAGAACTCAGCCGTCATTGGACCAACGGCTCCCATGATTCGGTCGCAACAGGAGTAAATCGGTAAAAAATAATTTAAAAATAATTAAATAAAACGCTAGAATTTTCATCAGATCGGTGCAATATAAAAAATTATAAAAAAAAAGCTTCAGAAATCTGAATTACTAAGTATTCTTGATTTCCCAAATAAAAATATTTCGCCAGAAATTTACTCATACCTTCGAGATTATTGCAGAAGCTCAGTTGAAAGAGCAATATTTTTTTGACGAAAATTCTTACTAAAAATCAAAACTTTAAACCTGAAAATGTTCAGGAATATTTAATTTCGTTTATTTTTCCATAATGCAATTTCTTAGAATTAAAAAATTTTATTTGCAATTTCTGTTTTAATATTTGCAATTTTCTGTTTGCCCTAATGATTATTATTATTATTACCCCCAGGATCACTGGGTCAAAGAGAAAGAAATAAAAGTTCTCATCTAACTAAGTGATCCCAGACCGACAAAGGTGAGGATGAGTCCGGCGGGGGCGAGAATCCTGAACAACTCTTCTCATTGGACTTGGCTTCGGCTCAAAATTTTTGTATGATTGTAGATAATTCGATAGTATTTGGAATAGAGGGCAGCTTGGTAGAACAGCCTCCTTTAATAATTTCCGTTGTAGTTCAATTAAAAAATTTTCAATAGGTTGGATATTGTGATCTGGTCCAATTAACCTTATTGCAGTCTCCTCGATTGAATGTGGAAGATCGTGACATTTGCATTGCCCATGAAGGACTTGCATACGTCATCGTTGGTCGGATAAATTGTTTGTAAATCGTGGCAAGGATCCTAGTTTGATCTTTAAGTGTTTTTGAGAGCACTTTTAAAATTCTCATCTTTTTCAGAGCAGAAGTTACTCTGTTTTCAACATGCCGGATAAAGGTGAGTCCCTGATCAAAGGTTACTCCCAGAATCTTCGGTGTTTTGTTAATAGAGATAGCTTCGTTCTTCATAAAGACTTTTGGTTCGATACAGAGCTGTCTCTTGTAGGTGGTAAACAGTGTGACAAAGGACTTTGCTGCTGATGTGTCAAGTCTCCGCTTCGAGAGCCATAGTTCCAAGTTGTCAAGCATTTGTTGAGCCAACTGAGTCGCTGATTGAATGCTTCTGTTCTTGGAAGCAAGAATGATATCGTCGGCATAGGAGAGGATTAGACAGTTTTCATTACAGGTTTGTAGCATGTCGTTTATGTAGAGATTGAAGAGTTGGGGTGATAGTGGAGAACCTTGAGGGACTCCATTTGAGAAATAGCGAGATCTTGATTTGATGTTGTTGCAGAGTACTTGTGCTCGTCTTCCATTTAGGAAGTTTCCAAGCCAAAGTTTCAGGTTCGGATGGATGTTGGTTTCGTATATTTTCTTTGTTAGGAGTTTCCTGGGGACTGAGTCGAACGCTTTTGTGATGTCCACGGATATAAGTACTGTCCTCTGATGTGGTTTGGGGGAGTTAAATCCTTCCGCAATGAATTGTGTGAGGGTTGTAAGGTGTGTTGTCGTCGAATGGTTGTCCCGGAATCCGTGCTGGGTCGGAGGTATTGAGATTGAGTCTTGTATTTTTTCCAAAACAAGCCTTTCAAGGATCCTTGAGACCGGACTTAGAATAGATATTGGCGATAGGAAGATGGTTCATCTATTAATTTGTTGGCTTTTCGGATAGGTCTGATTAGAGACTTCTTCCATATTTCAGGGATTGTATTTGTGTTAATGGATAGGTTGAATATATAAGCTAATAGTCCCAGGGTTCGATGGCCTAGGTGCTTCAGTTCACATGTGGTTATGTTGTCTGGTCCTTTGGCCTCTGAGTTGTTGGCCTTAGATATGGCTCTGCGAACATCCTGACTAGTAAATAGGATCCAGTCATCGGAGCGTTTCGGTTCAATCTTTTTCAGGAATACTTGGTGTTCTTTTGAAAACTTCCTGTAGGATATAGATGTGTAATATTTTATCAGAGTGTCTGGTTTTATGTAGACTTCGACTTTTCTCTCTGGGGAGGGTCTTTTGATGTTTTTGATCCACTTCCACACTCTTTGCATTGGGGGGTTTTTGTAGAGAGCTTTCGATAGTCTCGTCCATCTATTTGCATTTTCTGTCTTTATGTTGTTGTCGATCTCTCTGTTCAATTCTCGTATTTTCCTGATGTTCTCTTCTGTTGGCGATTTTACCATCTTTAGATTATTTCGTTCTCTGATCAGATGTTTCGTCGTTGTGTTAAAACGTTTTGATGACGTTGGTTGTCTCCCCATAGGAATGTACTTCTTTTTCGCATCGTTTATAATGGAGTTGAACCATTTCACTAATTGTTCGACGGAGGGAAAAGTGGGGAAATTTAATAGTCCAATACAATTATCGACGTATTCCTTGAATCCTTTCCAATTCGCAAGGCTGTAGTTAGTTATTGTTGGGCATTGTCCTTTTATCCGTGACCTTGTTTTAACCTCCAAAAATATTGGGTTGTGGTACTCCTGGTGTCATACTTCACTGACCAGTCAATAAGTGGGGCCAAGGACGGTGATGACAATGAGATGTCGATAGAAGAAGGTTTATCATTACGTCGAGTAGGTGTTCTTGTATGAGATGCAGGATCGTTGAGTATACATAGGCTGTGGAGGTCCTCAATTATCATCTTCCCTCTTTTGTCGTAGGTTTGTTTTGTCAACCACAGTGGGTGCTTCGCATTGAAGTCACCACAGATAATCACATCCTTTAGATAATCACAGCACAGCCCTAATGATTACACAAATTGACTGCAACATATCCACAAGAACAGAGGACATCTATCACCTTTTGTTTTTTAGAGTAACACGTAAACCAATATTTTTAGGAATATTAGTGGTTTGACCCATACACCCCTTGGTAAAGTAATCTACTTAACGGTTCAAGACACATAACAGAGAGCAGGGCAGGCATACAATCTCTCGAAGTTTCTCAATTCAATATTTTAGACAAATAAATGATAATTAACTAGTAAAAAATTACATGCAATTATCTATAAAAGTAAATAATGCAAAATGTAAATAACAAGAAACAAAATTATCAATCAAATAAATCCAAATGTCTTAACAGCAATAGAATACAATAGTTTCGATTTTAGAATAGACTTTGTGGAGTAGAGAGGAATATAGAGTCTACAAATACAAGTATTGGCAGTAGGAAATCTATTATCCTCACTAGGTCTTATGCTTAACGACGGAACAGAGGGAAATCCTTCATTTGAGGATGGCATGAAGGGACTCGACGTCCAAAAGAAGAGCTAAAAGCATATATAAATTCATTACAAGATCATGCTTATCAGAGGCATCCATTTTCTCAAATATACTCCAAAACCATCCAACATAAGTGTCTATGTTCTGACCCCCAGTTTCATTAACTATGGTAGTGATAGACATTAAATATGAAAGATCGATGGAACGAACTCCGGAGAGAATCAAACTTAAATCCTCAGCAGACATGTGATCGAAAACGTCAGCAGGAATTACTTCCAACACCCCCTGTCTGATTTTCTGAAAATATGAAGATTAGATTACCTTAAGAGCTTCTTCAGAAGATTTAACCATACAATAGTAAGAATATAAACGAATATATTCTTTGACATTATCAACAGTAACACTCTCATCAGAATCTTTCAAATCAACCAACACCATATTCTACGTAAATAATCACACAACCTTATTAATATCAACACTTGTTTTGAATGACAAACATAGATCATTCATTTCATCTTCATTTAAATGTGCTAGGTTTCTCAGTGACTCATACAAACACAAATTATAGAAAGCAAAGTCATGCCATAAAATCTCTCTGTTTGTTATATATTTGAGGACATGACGACAGAACTGAATGGGTAGTATTCGACCAAAAAAGAGACATAATCCAATAATACTAATATCAACTAACACAAATACCGTCCCACATTCAAAAATGCATTCAATCTTACTTTGTCCCCCTTTCCGAGAAGAGGAGCATATATTCCAGGTCTTCCAGGTTCCCAAAACAGAGGAGAATCATCAAATCCCAAAACAGACTCACTAAGCTCAAAACCACATGCAAACCAATTTCCCGAGAGCATATTAGCAGCCTCTTCAATAAATACACTAAACGTATCCTTATGGGAATAAATCTTTCGCAATTGTGAGTCTGGGAACTGAATGAGCATACCAGTTATTTGTGGAGCAAAAGTCTATGAGTAAAGTTAATTATTATACTGGATATTTTTTTCTTATAAATTTATATATGTTTTGATGAAACAGATTGTCAACTTTAGGGATTCCTGGAGAAATGGGAACGTATGGGTCAGCATCCAGTGACAATCTATTAATAAAAGAAACAATAACGTCGATCTAATCTCCTCAGTAGTAATATTGATTCTACCATCTCTACTTGTAGGTAACAGGACTAATATAAATATATAAAAAACAGAGTGAAGAAAGACCAAGATGAGATAGTTTATCACGAGATTTAAAAGCCTCTGCTAGAAGAGTAAAGAATGAACGAACGACCCCTTCACCTCTTCCAGGCTCACCCTTAAAGGTAACATCTATTTTGGAAAGAGCCATTGGTTGTACACGATTGCTATATCCCTCTCTAGAAGACAGCTGGTTGAGTCTTTGAAATACCTCAATCATAAGTTTCTTAGTGTCTCTCTCAACCTAAATAATACAACATAGACATACCTCAAATGACAAAAACCGACTATTTTTATAAGGCATTGCAGCCACCATATTACGAAATCGTTGATCTTTGGCTTTGAATCTTGAGAACTGACATATATTTGAATGAGGCAACTTATCCAAGTCATCCAAATGGAGTTGTGCAAACAAATCCACAGTATTATGATATCTTTTCAACAATGAAGGGACTGATATATTAACAGCAGCTAATCTACTCTTTTGTCCTCTACAAAATTACACACAAAAACAACGTGGATGTGTGAACAAAAGAAATTGCAAAATTCGTTGGACAGTCGTCATGAATAGTTGAATTGTGGCTACTAGGTTCTCCAAAAAGAACATCCTTTGTAGCAGAAGGAGTAAGAAGTTGGGGATAAACAGCTAGAGGGAGGGCTCTACTCACATCAGTCTCCAAAATATCATTCTAACGAGTTTATAAAAATAATACATAATCATTAGTAAAAGAAGACACAGAATTCGAACGACGAAAATAGCATTGAATGTTTCCATTAGTTTGAGAATTATGTCCTTCAAAGAACTAGATGTAACAAAATAGTTTTAAACCTTTAAATAGGGAGTCTGTTTATAACATTTCAGTGTTCCTTGCATAACCTGATAAAAATAAGAAATAGAGTCGAAAAAGTAAGCATAGTGGAGATATGCCCACAAATTAAGAGGTTTTGGAATCAGTCCATAGTGCTCATTAGATTGGGATCTCAGTAACTGTAACATTCGAACAAAAGTGTCTGTCATTAAAGAAAAATAAACCCTTTAATGAATCAGAAGTATTTTCTTTAGGTGTTTCAGTTGTAGTGTGATTATTCTCCCACATTTCAATACCAAAGCGTATCCTTGCTTCCAATGACTCAAACACATTAATAACTCTTGACCATATAACTTCAATATTATTACATAAAAACTCCTATCATATATAAACAAATTAACCTCCAATTGAGAAGATTCATTTGGAGTATTAATATTGGTAATACACATTAATTGTACTACATCTACTAATATCATACCGTAAATATAAGAATAATAAACAGCTGTATTATCTAAACTTATAAGAAATATTACGTTTTACATACGAGTCCGCAGAGTTCTCTCTAGTAGAAGCAGACAAGTCTGGTTCAACAGCCCATGCAAGATTTTCAGGTACAAGTCCATCCACGTTATGTACTCCCATGTCTTCATATAAATAAATTGATACCCATATCCACTGACGTTGATGAGGACCAATCACTCATTGCTTCATCAGAATCATGTAAGTGACCCTCATCATCGCTATTTATCTCCACAATTTCAATATCATCTCCATCCAAATGAGACCCAACTGACGTTTGCGATACGTCTACTAAATTAGTTGGTTCATCATCAAAATCTCCAGAATCATTCTCTTCATCATAGGGGTCCAAATGAGCTACAAGTTATTTATGAATTTACATATCATATCATCTAATCGTAACTCTGAGTTTACTTCATCCCCACTTTCACAAACCATTTCATCGGATTCTCCTTGAGAAATTCTATAATAATACAAAGCACGAACATTTGTTCAACATCATTAGTTCGACATATGTTGATGTTAGATGGGGCATCAGGATTATCCCCATCATCGTGTGATCCTGGTTGAGCTTCTGTTAGAATTGTCCGAGAGTTATCATTAAATATATTCTCAAGTCGCTATAATATAAAAACGTAAATTACATTCAATAATGTCTTCTCGTCCTTAAATTCAGCAATCGAAAGTGTATCAGAAACTGATATTCCCGCTAAAACAGGAGTGATTAAAGAATTTCCAGCAGAGATGAGTTCTTTAGAGGAAACGACTGGAATGTTTCCGAACATTGTCTGTATTCTGGAAAATGCTGCCTGACAAATATCCCTGAAATAAGAACATATGACGTACATTTTGTATGATGCCTTGAATATTGTGTGTGGACATATAAGTGTGTACATTCTGACAAAGGAACGTATATAACGACTTTGGCAATATTCTGGAATATCCTTCAATATTTCTGCAAATTCGTCCACCTTTAATAGAACCTAACAATTACAGATATTTTGATTGTCTTAAATATAAAATTGAAACAAAATTTATCAATACTCGCACATTCCTTTTGATGAGTTAAATTACTAATCATTACAGTATAATATTACCTTTGTGGAATTCTTTCATGACTCGTCACAAATGACTGTAGTACCTTTTTGTCAAATATTAACAAATTCAAAGCCTTTTCGACAAACCCAGCTAAAATAAATATTATTGACTACCCCTTCGTACATTCTTACGACGACTAGACTCATCATCAGGACGAGTATCTTTTTGTCCATTTTTACCCAAAGCTGTAATAGCATAAAGTAGAATATGTTGCCCCCTGCAATTAATAAATGTAGGACTTGGCATCCAAAATATCAACGACTCCGTCAATACTCATTAACTGCTTGAATACCTCCATTCTGTATTTTGGTGATCCGACATCGAGTGCCCTACATTTGCAATTGAATTGACAATCACAAAACCCTGCCACATAATCTTTACTAATACTAACAAATAATAGCATACAACCACCTGTAATCATGTCCTCTGTGACAAATGACAGCACAATTGGCACATAAACAGTATTTCTTTAGAATACCACAAGTACGACATTCATATATAATCTAATATGAGGATAATTAGTAAACTTGATCAGCAGAAAATGACGAAGTCCAGTGATATGTACAGAGGTCATTTTGACATATTACGTGGAGAGGGGAAGCAGATGTACAGAAAAGGAAAACATCTCTGAGCAAGGATTCATCATTCTTAAAGTTGTGAATAATGACGAGTGCAGCTTCATAACAGAACTCAATTAAAGCAGAAAAAAGGGGAGTAAATCCTTTGTAGTCACTAAAACATCAATTAATCAATCAACCATTGACAAAGTAAAGTGACCACTGTCTCCCTAATGAATGAACACGAACACAGAATCTGTAATACTAACAGAGAGTCATTCATGTTTGAAGAATTGATTTCATCTTTAAATAACTTTACAATAAGACCAATTTTAATTGTATTTCTAACTTCTTGTATTGGTGATTTCCTATAATAACAAAAAGTCCAAACCTTTGAGTAATCTTATCAGTTTCATCATTATTTTCGCTATCATCTAATAAATAAAACGGAAAAACTAACTCTTAGATCTTGTCTTACACAAAAGTACAGCAACATGCATAATATTTCTATTACCATCATGCCTCTCATTAAGAATCTCATCAATAAATTTTATTCTTAAATCACCTACAATAACAATATGTAATATACTGTCATTTTCAATATTATTTATAATCTGGGATAATAGAACATGATCAGACTCGCTGATAATTCTCAAAATATTACATACCTAATAATTACAGTATACTTTACCTTTTGAACAAATATAATAACTGTATTGTTTATTGTTTCATTGTTCCTACTACCAACACCAACACAGTCGGTCGCCCCCATTCTCACATAGTTTGGAAAATTAGCAGAAGTAGTAGGAGTGGTTGGCATAAAACGGAGACTACCATCTCTACAATCCCTCATCACAACAGGCATATCCTTTGAACAACTAACCAATTCCAATGATTCGACATTTGGACTCATAAATGTATCCAAAGAATATTTTACTATATTATTGTCTTTAAATGTGGCATAGTGAGGCTTTCCATCAATATTAGCCAGAATATGCAATTCTAGCATTAAATTATCAATTATACGGTTTTCTATATGCAGTACTGAATATATGTCTGTACAAGAAGCAAATTTTGAGAGAACGGGAACCTTTTGTATAGGATTTAATAGTCTTTTGTATGATCTAGAATAAAAGATAATAATACCTCATGCAGGGGACTAACTCCAAGTCAGATAGTTTTAGTATTTGATCATATTCTGTAGATGTGTCGTTTCCTAAACGAACGAGTGCCATTCCATTGTAAATCTAGAATCACCAAACATAAATAAACCATAACAACAGTAAAATAAGAATGTATAGGAGAACTCTTAAGAACGTACATTGATGACAAATCCAAAGACATAATCTCACTATCGGGGGTATTATTACTATATGGACGTTCTAAATATAATAAAATATGAGAACTTTTTCCACAGTGCTTAGGGGATTCAATGACGGTATTGTTACCAGAATAATTACTAAAAGTAACATAAAAATTAAACAGTGAACGAATAGTGACAGAGCCAGAAGTAGGACAGAATTTATCCAACACGTACCCAACTTTAGGTGGTGCTGAATAGTCAAGACTTGGGGAAAAGACTACTGCCCCTTCAAGGAACAATGACATGTTTTTTGAGTAAACCCTACTCCCAACAACAATCTTAGCATCAACATCCTTAGTGGAAGGCTCTATAATTTTTTCAATGTGAGCGTTCCCCAGCTGTTTAACTCCCCTTATAATATAAAACATAAACACATACCACCAATACAAATGCCTATTCTCTGTAAGCACAAATGTCTGACTTGGAGAACAACAAATCTTGGCTATATGTTCTCCTTCTAATTGAGGGAATGAACTAGCCACGTGTTCTGCATATTCAGCACATCCAATAAAACAGTCATCCATCCATGACGCAATCTAATCGTAATAAGTAACACATACTTTTCCATTAGCAGTAACACATGAAGCACGTGTGTGGGAGGCACTTAACATTGTTATTTCCTCACCTTCCAGCCCTAGTGGGACAGTTCTGTCAAAAGGAACGCAATTAACTGTAGTAGAATTCCATTGTAATATAAATAACTTTTTAGATTGACTCCCAATCAAATATAAAGCACTATACATGGCTGCCATATCAATAAAGTGTGATTCCTTGTAAATTAACCATTAATTAGTACATATTCAGATTCAACAAATACAATTACTTCACTAAAGACGAGTTTTGTTGTCAAAGAGTCCTCAGTCTTTACAGGCTTGGTAATACGTTGTCGTCTTTCAGGGTTCCTCAGTATATTCAAATCAGCCACTAATATTAGACAGATAATTCTAACATCCTCGTAGTTGTGAAGATGATATTCGAGGGAAAAAATCCAAATATCCATCATCATCTGACAATCTGCTGGACCTCATCAAAAATGGAGGAGCCACAGTGTCTCCTTCTCTGCTGAGTATATTATTAATAGCCATATTCACATCGAGGTTCTTAATTATAGATAATCGATCAAACAGTCATCCTTAGTTCACGGATAATCTCATTCCGTGGCCTTTGAAGGATATTTTGTGCCTAAAATTAGAGTAAGAGCAAACTAATGAGACCAAGTCCTCGGGGACTTCCATGTCTCTGCGACCACTTGCCCCTGGGACAACTTGCACTGTGTTGCTGATAGAATTAAAAATAGAAATTACTGAGAACGTAGAAGAGAACTAAGGTTGACACGTGGATGAGCCATGCGTTTAGGAGAGTTTGATCTGGTTTTATTTCCTTGTTTTTTCCTGGTGACAACATCCAATGTGGTAAAATGAAAGAAGCCAACATGTCCAGTCTAATATTGTAGAAATAAAATGACCTGAAATCGAAGGACAATCAAATCAGAGACCACCAAGCACTGTACCACCCTTACTCCGAGCAGTTGGGGTAAATCAGTTGGGATAAAATTAGAGAGATTAAATAAATTTTCCTTATTATCATCCTCGATGCTGTAATATTGCTAAAATTCATACATTTCGAAAAATGATCCAGGATTGTCTGAGGGAATACTCACACAACATATATTCTGCATTATAACTCCACGAGAAAATTGCAAAATATGATTTCAGAATATTATTTATTTATATTTTTAATTTATAATTATTTAATTTAACTGCTTTTCTCATTTTAACTTTATATACCTTTTGTAGCCATTTAGTTTAGTTATCTGAGGAAATTTCTTCTCTCATTAACTTTATGTACTTCTGTGGTCATTTAGTTTTTTGGGGAAATACCTGTTCATTTTTTCTACCATATCCAGAGAGGAAAATTTAAAGGTGCGATGGACAGATATCGAAAACTCCTCATTAACTTTTCTTGAACCCTTAATCTTTAAGAAAAGAATAGTGTGTCTATGCGACTATGAAAATTAGATTCTACGTCATATACGTTCTTTTGTGAGCTCGAGGAACGTCAAGCCACGATGAGGTCAATGCTGCAGCATTTCTGGATCACGTGATTAGCTAGTTTGGTTTTATTGTGGTTTTTAGTTTTTCCGGGCTTTTTCCTAATTTTCTTGCTTTAACCTGTTTGGCCACCTTTAAACGCCTGGGAACATAACCAAACATGAGGCCGCTATATAACCTCACCAAGACATCCAGCAGACTTTAAGTGCCTTCTTTAAAAGGGACATTGGTATCCTGTCAGATCCAGTCGCATTGTTTTTCGATCTTTTAGTTGCCTTAAGGACATTTTTTGACTATAACCTTTTAATCAGTTCTCAAACCCACCCTAAAATTAGCCATTTCGCTTCTATCCACGAGATAACATAGCGGAGACGCAGGACGATCTATAAATATTGCATTATTGCTGCAAAAATTTTCGTAATTTCTGAAAGATCAAACTTTTTAGAAACACAATACGCGTTGAACTAATACTCCTCTCTTCTTGACTAACTCTCAAACTACTTCCTAAATTCATGTCTGACAGGGTTTATCCTTCTACAAACACTCACCACCTCTCGTTATTCAGATACTCAAGACCAGTGGTTCTCAACTTTTTTGACCAGCGGGCCAAATCAATAATTAACAATTAGTTCGCGGGCCGCAAAAAATTTTTTTAAAGAAAATTAAACATTATTAACTGAAATTAATGTGAGAATTTTCTGGTTGAACTGGTGACGTGGTTCTGATTAATTATGTCTATTTCACACTGACTAATGATCTCTTCACACTGGCGTCATTCAACGTCTGTGGATTGAAAGAAAAACATAAAAGGAAGGATTTAATAAGTGACTTAACATCATACAAAATCAGGAGACTAAAGTGAAGGATGCAGTTGAGGAGAATTACGGAGAGTTTAGATTTATATTACTATACTCTGAATGCAACCACTACGGACTTGGCTTTGCTATACATAAATGTCTTGATGGGAGAATCCACAGAGTGTGGAGGGTGAATGACAGAATAGCAGTACTCCAGATTAAGAGTGGGAGGACTGACAATTCCTTTATGTTCATAATTAATGTCTACGCGCCCACAATAACGAGGTTTTTTACAAATCCCGATGGACTTGATCTGTTTTATATGTCACTAACGGATACCGTCTCTGATCTCAAAGGCTCGTTTATGACCTTTCTTTGTGGTGATTGGAATGCTAAAGTGGGACACTGTCCGTGGAGAGAACCCTGTATGAGTAGACATGCCAGGGGGAGGAGGAATATGTCAGGAGAATCGCTCGTGCAATTTTGCAACATGTTTGACTACTTCATTTGTAATTCTGCATTCGACCACAATGCGAGGCATAAGACTACGTGGACTGGACTCAGAAAGGATAGAAATGGTGACTATGTCCGGATATAAACCAGATTGATTGTATTATGTGTAAAAGATCTCTTCGTGCTTTACTAACAGACTCCCGCAGCTATGGAGGCACCATCACTTATAGTTATCATAAACTGCTGGTTGCACGTTTCAGAATGAAAAGATATTTCGGAATAGATGGAGCTAGAAAGAATAGAGGATCGTTTTATTGTGGAAAAATTGTGAAGATTATTGGCTATTTTATGGCAATTAAGAAGGAGATTGTGAACATAAATATGGAAAATTCCCCAGAGATGATTTGGAATGCTACTGTTGATGGAATAAAGAAGGCAAGTTTCGACGTGCTTGGGGAAAAAAGGCCGGCAGGATTTAAAGGGGTCTTCGATCACGAAATTGGATTATTATCAATTAAACAAAAAAAATTGCGGCTGAGAATAGAATCGTGTACAAATAATGATACTTACAACAAGTTAAGAAAAGAAAGAAATCGTATTGTCAAGAAGATTAGAAGAAGGAAGAAGGAAATTTATGTCAAGAAAATTGACGAACGTGTCAGTGAAATTGAGAAGTTGGGATAAGGAGCACAAATGTTTCGAGCAGTTCGCCTTTTGAAGAGGGGAGTTCAACCTACGAATATTTGTATTCACGACAGTCAAGGAAGAAATGTATTGGATAATAAAGAAAAAACTGAGATTATTGCCGAACATTTTTCAGGACTTTTGAATGAAAATGAAACCTCATATGTGGAGCCATTTGAGAAATCACCAAGAAGCCTGAATCTACCGATATCTACAGAGGAAACTAACCTGGCAATCAATAAATTAAACAACAACAGGGCAGAGGGACCAGACAACATACATGGAGAAATGATCAAGTATGCATCATGCGAATTGACAACCCTGATTACAAAGATCTTCAATATGGTATTTGAGACACACTCCCTTTGAAACTTGGTGATGGAATTTTAATCCCTTTGCATAAACCAGAAAAGAGCAAGGGACCGATAAAAAATCTAAGACCAGTAATATTACTACGAACATTGAGAAAGATACTATCCCTGATAACCATCAGCCGGATATCTTCTGGTGTTCATGATTTCTTGTCACCGGGACAGAGTGGATTCAGAAGGGGTCGCTCGACCGCGGATGCCGTCTGGTTCCACAGATGGATATGTGCCACGTGCCAACGATACAAGAGTGATTTCAAAATACTGGGGGTGGACATGTCCAGTGCTTTTGACACTGTTAACAGGAAAACATTGCTGGATGTTATTGAGAGTTTTCTTGATACGGATAACACAAGACTTGTCCGTTTCATACTATCGAACACTGAATTAACTGTACGAGTTGGGAACACAACATCGAAGCCTTTCGGGACAACAGTTGGAATACCTCAGGGAGATTCTCTATCTCTGGTTCTATTCGTCGTATACCTGGAAGCGGCATTGAGAGCTCTTAGAACAAAATGTGAAGGATGCATGCCGATGGAGATTATACATGCAGAAGACATAGATTTTGTGTCAGAAAATGATCTGGAACTTCATCTTCATCAGAGGGTTTTGTCAGGGAGAATTTTTTAATGTTTTCATCAGTCATCATAGTGATGAATTAAAATGTTACAGAAAAAAGTTATTTTTACTGATTGAAAAAAAGTTCTTTTTACTAATGCTCTACGTTTTAACGAAATTTTTTGAAAATTGAAATTTTATTTTTTTCCAGAAACACAACCGCACATCTTCAACCATGGATGCAGCCATAATCAAGAACTTTAAGCATTATTATATAAAAAGGCTTATATACTCTTGATTTGGAAAGATTTTTTTGTGAATGTACAGAAAGCCATCATTATTGTATCTCACACACGAAGTAAAAGAAAACCATAAAAATGTTTTAAAAAGACTGAGGCAATTAAATGTCTTGATTAATGTGCTAATGAAGATATAATGCAAAATCCTGTTTTGAATGGGTATCGAAAGAACTGAACTTCCTAATGAATACGAAATAACTCAAACAGAAGTGCTCGACGAGAACGAAATGATCATTCTTTGTGAAAATTATAATGTCGACGAGGAAATGATTGATGCTAAAATAGAGAGATTATTATTATATGTGAAAACATTAATATTAACTACAATGAAATTAATATATTTATTCCCTTCACAATCCGAAAAGCATCCGATTTTTTTAGTTCGGATTAATGAGGGTTTACTATATTTTTATAATTTTAAGCCGGCCGCACCTAAGTAGCAGCGGGCCGCAGTTAAGAACCGCTGCTCAAGACCCTTCTTAATCTTTCACTGGAGAGCGTTGATCCTTTTTTGAGTGAACTCCGATTCTCCACAAAGCCGCAGCGCGTCCACATTCCCACAGTCATATTCTAAATATTATTTTACTTAAAATCAGGCTTCTTATATGCTGACGAATTTCAGCACACAAACGTACTTTGAAGCTTGTACACATGTATTCGTCCAGAATGTCCATAATGGAGCCATCCATATCTCATTTTATTACAAATCAAGAACGCCTCCAGTTATATCAGTAGCTAGTGCGCAGATCACAACAATCCAGGGCTTAGGTTTAGACTGGTCTATAAAACTTCGATGGTCACTTCTATTCAGTCTAAGTATACATGGGACAGAATGCAAATCGAGCATAGAAAGCGAAAAGACGATTATTCCTAGGTAGTCCTTTTCACCCTAAGTATCTTAATGATTGAGCTCTTGGAAGGTGGCCACTGACAATCGGAGTTCTTCAAATATCTCCAACAGAGTGTCCCCTTCTTTTATTAGCTGTTCAAAAACCAACAATTTCATGCTTTGTAGTAAGCGATTGATAATGCCATTTATTATTTATTAACCCCGGATACACCGAGAAAGAAGTTAAAGTAAACAACTAATTAAGTGTATCCAGTTTCCACTTCTACAGAAACAGAGTCCATCCGGAAAGGTAAGACGTCCATTATATGCAGTTGTGGAAACCCCTCCAGTGGAGTGGGGGAGAGCAAAGATCCTTTTTCGTGCCGGCATGGCACTGGGCGCCACTTAGACATGTGGATCACATGACGCCACTCTAATAGGAAGAGAGAGGAGGAACGAACAAGCAAGCAGAAAACTTCAACCAATTAACCACGCAACACCACATGGCGCCACGCGGTTGAAACCCATAATGCCATCTCTCCTGTAGTACCCTATCCGAGGCCTTTGATAGAAGCGAGACATGACATAGCTAACTACATTTTACATATTTGACTGATCTTACTTTAGATTGAAGGACTTGTGTGAATGTAGGCCCCCGTAAGAAAGGCACTTCTTTTATTAGTGTAGTCGGAGTTTGTGTGACCGAATCCCTGACACATGTAGCATTGGATGTTAGCTTTTCGCTCCCGGGACACACCAAACCTAAAGAAACCCACTCTAACCATGTCGAGGAAAATCGTGTCGCGTACGTCATTATCTACGAAGTCTAAAGCTACTCTGAAGACTTTTACGACAGCATCCATTCGTTCCGGCTTCACTTTTAATATCTTGTGTGCCTTGGTACCGTAAGGTTGCTTATTGTTCTACCCAGTTTCATAAGCTGAGGCATCCCCCTCCATCTTGAACTTCAGTAAGAGTCTGGATTCTCCGTTCTTTACCACTCTGCATTTACCAAAAGCATCTAAAGTGCTTATAGCACAGAGTAGCTTAACGACTTTCTTTCGGGGCACCTCAAGACAAATATGTAGTAAGTCTTTTACTAGCCTTTTTTGTGGTGCGTGAATCCTTGCGTGTTTGTTAGAACTACTTCTGGTGAGGTTTTCAATCCATAAATTAAATTTTTGGTTTATTTTGGAGTCAGAAATTTCGATCTTTCTTTACAAAAACCATGTTGGATTCGTGGTTGCGGAAGAAAAAGGGGGGGGGTAATCTTCAAAATTAAGAGTTTTTCGAATACTTTAGCCAGGATACAGATTAACGAGATAAGATAGAATTAAAGATTTCACAAAGGTGTGATAAGTGAATTCGTAGTTTACAGATAAATTGAAGTATGAGATAGGGTATGGCTCAAATATTTTAAAAGTATCGATGATACAAACATATGATCTCTTCAATCCGTTGATAATTTCTAAAACTTTATTAAAATACTTCGTGCTGTCTTCCTCTACTAGGTTTATGAGGACCCACCTTGATGTTCTGGTGTCTCGAAAAAGTCTTGAAACTAATCGCCGCGTAGTGTTTCATGAGTAGCTCAACTAGCATATGACGTACGTGACGAAAGTTTTAATATTCCTTTTGCACCTTCAAACTCCAATTTGACTGACCTGTTATAGTTTCTTACAGAAATATTGTCAGAAGTTTTTCTTATTGAGGGGATTGAGCAGATGCCACCATTTCCGGTTCTGATGATATTTTTCTTAAACTTCTTGATGTTTTTCAAAAGCACCTTTCAAGAGCTTTCTACGTCTCATGAGGGCAAGTAAAGAGTAGGAATGAATTTAGCATGTGAGAAAATATGAATGAAAATAATGTAGTCTTTTGAATTGCAGTAGTGCTAATTTCACGGTCTTATATATTGAGTGTAAAGGCGATGAAAATACATTAATCAGTTCCCTGTCAATAAGATTATTGAATCATGACCAATCTAGCTTTATGTAGCACTTGAATTTTGTGGCTTCCGAAATCCATTTGTGGCCGTCGAAATTTCCTTACATTAAGAATAGTGATCGCTGTAGAAGCTATAATTCTCTTCCCATGTATTAAGTCCAGCTAATTAAGGAGATATCGATAGATCTAAAAATGTGCAGATGACATTGCTTCTTAATGGAATTCTTATGGTTTTTTGAGTCATTCAGAAAACAAGGCCACTTGCGATGAGGTCAACCCAGTATGATTAATAATTTTAATACAGAAAAGCTTGATAGATTGGGGTGTAAGATGTTAGAAATGATCTTTTCTAAGGAATGTACCACTTTTATCCTAAAAAAGAGAAAAAAACTTTATCCTGATTTTAATCTGTTCAAGGGCAGATCTAATTTCAAAAGTGATCCACCGACTCGTCCATGAAAGATAAGCCGTTTTTTATAATGGTTAGAATACTATATATGGTTAAAAGACTACTAAATTAAACTGATATCTGAAATTAATATAGCAAAAAAATGTCATGTGGTTCGCCAACGACTTGGTGGCATTCGGAAGATGAGAGCTACACTTTCCCCTATCTTAACGGGTGGACCAATAGATATATAACAGCCTTTTCACGAGAGCCATAATATTTAAATTGTAGGAAAAAAAGTCAAGTGGAAAAAAGGTCAAGTGGAAAAAAAGTCAAGTCCGTAATTTCGTTAACGGACTTGACTTTTTTCCGTTTATAAATTAAGATTTTTATTCATGATCGTTTCATTTTATATATATATTTGTCGTCGCGTGGAGATTTGTTGTTTTCTCTCTCCTATTATCTATTCATGTCTGTTTTTTATGATGTACTACACGAAGACACCTCATGCAAAGGGTGCAGAGTATCCAATTCTCGCAAGTGCGGGATTCGATGTTCTGTATGTGTTGGTTACTACCACATAGGTTGTGAAAAACTATCCAAGAAAATTGCTCGATCACTTCCCTCGTGGTCGTGCCGGTCGTGCCGTCTGGAACTCACTAAAATTGAACCTCGTGATCATTTTGTGTCATCATCATCTGTATCAGATCTTCTGGAAGCCATGTCTCCGGAGGATTTTCTGGTTTTATTATCAAACACGCGACAGAGGAAGATTATCCCTGTCAGGATCCCAAGGCTTCCCGGATCTCAATTGCTTCTGCCCTTTCTTCTTGCATTGAGAAAGCTGTGTCCAATGGCTCGAAAAAGGATTGGATGGTTCTTTTCTCTTTCCCTGTCCTGGCTATGGGGTTAGAGCGTAAGCCTGCCCCATCTTCTCGGAAACCCTCTCTATCCCATGTCCTGAAGAAGCGCGTGAGTGCCTTTATGGATTCATGGGAGTCCCTGGCTGAAGAATTATTTGTTTCCCAGTTGATTACTTCCCAAAGTCCAATTCCAAACAATCCAGTATGGCTCCTGAGAGGCTTCGCTCTCGTGTCAGGAGGAAATTGATGGAGGGCGATCTTACTGCTGCAGTTCGAACTGTTTGTACGGATTCTGACCCGGTGAAAGCCACTCAGGAGACACTCTGTATATTGGGACAGAAACATCCTCCTGAACCAGAAGACTTTTGTAAACCTGTTCGTCCAGAACAATCTATGCATGATATTTCCACTTCAGCCATTTACAACGCTCTTTGTTCTTTCCGAAGAAGTAGCAGTGGAGGAGTTGACGGTCTCAAACCTGACCATCTGTCAGACTTGGTGTCCCATTCCATCGGCAGGCCTGGATCGCTACTCTTGGAGCAAACCCGGGATCTCGTAGCTCGCATGCTTTCCGGAAACGTTTCCGATTTTGGTCGGAATCTCCTCTTTTCGGCGAATCTTACGGGCCTCGGAAAGAAAGATGGTGGTATTCGCCCCATTGCAATTGGAAACGTATTTCGACGTTTATCCGCAAAAATGGCTTGTCGTTTTGTTATCTCCCGAATTTCAGCCGAATTTTGTCCTTCGCAGCTTGGTGTCGGTATCAATGGCGGCTGTGAAGATGGGATCCACGCAGTGAGAGAATTTGTCACAATCAGCTGAATTGAATGTTGAGGACAGAGTTTTATTCAAATTGGACCTCCGGAATGCCTTCAATTCAGTCAGAAGGGACACCGTCCTTGATACCTGTAGGAGGAGGATTCCTCAGATTTATCCCTTTGTATATCTCGCGTATTCGGATCCATCCCCTCTTGTTTTTGGCAGTGCAATTATTTCGTCCGGATCCGGAGTTCAACAGGGGGACCCACTCGGTCCTCTTCTATTTTCCTTGTCTATCGACCATATTGCCCAGGACCGTTGCACTCCACTGAACGTCTGGTATCTGGACGATTGTATTCTCGGTGGAAGTCCCGATGATATTCTCTCCAAAGTTGCGTCGATCAGAAGTTTGTGTGGAAAAATCGGTCTGGAATTTAACAATGAAAAGTGCGAAGCAATTAATCTGAATTTGAGTTCCGATTCATTCTACCTTTTTCATAGAAAACTCTGCGAAATCATCCCAGGGGTTAGGGAGACTCATATTGATTCTCTCGACTTCCTTGGGTGTGGGATTTTGGTAAACCGGGTGAGGGAGTTATTGGAAGGCAAGAGGACTAATTTACGTCAATATGCCGACAGGATGAGTTTTTTGGATTGTCATGTCGCCTTTTTTATGCTGAAGAATTGTCTCCTTCTCCCAAAACTCCTTTTTATTCTACGGGGATCCCCATGCTACGCCGAAAAAGACCTTCTATCGTTAATTGATATGGATATCCGGTCAACGATGGGGTCCATTCTTAATGTTCGTTTTGATGATTTCGGATGGTTACAGGCCTCACTCCCTGTAGCCTGCGGTGGTTTGGGTCTTTCTCTTCCTTCGGACGTTGCTTTGGGCGCCTATTTATCTTCGTTCGGCTCGTCAAGGCGTTTAGTGGATACGGTCCTTCACTCTACTTCCGGACTAAACGTACCGCTGACGCCGTCGGGAGCCTGGGATGAATGGATGAATTTGTACCTAAATGCTCCGGTCAATTGTGATAAGCAAAAGTCCTATTTGTTTTGTGTCTTCGAAAAGAAGAAAGAGTCCCTTGAAAAGACGGAAGATGTAAGAAGGCTTGCCTGCCTCAAAACAGCCAGTTGTCACTCGACGGGGGCCTGGATGAACGCTTTTCCATCTGCCGAAATTGGAAACCTGTTGGATGATGAGGCTGTGAGAATAGCTACCTCGCTTCGTCTTGGTCTTAAATTGTGTGCCGAAAGAAAATGCCGCTGTGGACGTTGGATCGATCCTTTTGGTTATCATCCCTTGTCATGCAAGATGAGTGCGGGTCGTTTCCCCAGGCACTCCTGTCTTAACATGACATTAAAGAATTCCCTTGCCTCTGCTGGACACCATTGCCTGTTAGAACCTGCTGGTCTTTCTCGAAACGATGGAAAACGCCCTGATGGGATGACGACTTTTCCATTCGCCAACGGACGAAACCTGATCTGGGACGCGACGTGTGTTGATACTTATTCCCCGTCTAATTTGGTTGCTTCTGCTTCAGACCCAGGACATGCTTCGAAGCAGGCCGAGGAACGAAAGAGGAGGAAGTACCAGAGAATTTCGGAGGAGTATATATTTGTTCCATTCGCGGTGGAAACGTCAGGAATCCTTGGTCCCCAAGCAGATGAGTTGGTTCGTAAGATCGGCTCCATGATTCAAGCTGTGACCAAGGATCCGCGAGAGACTAGTTGGTTCCGAGAACGTATCTCGTTGGCTATTGTTAGGGGAAATAGCATGGCCATTCAGATGCCTTAATTTTGAACTCTTTTTCATTAATAAATTTTCTTTTCTTATGAAAAAAAAAAAAAAAATTTAAAGTAAGCGAGTTTAGAATAAAAAATTATTTAAATAGTTAATTTTGGCTAATGTTAATGCTTTAGTTTGTAATTGCATTAAAATGTCCCGCCACAACTAAAACTACATGTGGTGGAAATAAATTTTAAAAATAAAACAGATTTTTTCTACTTTTAAAATTTTTTAAAATGTTTAAAATGTTATAAAAATATGATTTTTATTTAACGTGAATCAAGGGATTATTTAATTTGAATCAAAAGAATATTTAATATTCCATGCAATTGCTTTTAGGGCTTATTTAGTGTTTTTTTTCTGTCCTGGCGATCCAGACATATATTTAAAAGCCTTTTTGTCTATCAATCGTTTTTTATTTGTTCTTGTTGAAATTCTTTTTCCAAATGAATCCTGGTCAATAATAGTTTTCGTCATTTTTTTTTCTTTTTGGAATGACGATATAATATTCCATATCGATGGATGACGATATCCCGTCAAATTGTATAATTTATTGTTCCACCCTTCACAATAGTTATTTGTTCTTTGTTTATTATTGAGTGTAGCTTCATAAACATTCCATAAATTTGGAGGAAACAATGGAGCAATGTGCTGTATTCTAACAGCTAAGGGGTTTTCTCGATCATTTAAGCAACGATAATAACCGCGAACATATCTTCTATCAAAATAATCTAATATATATTTTGAATCTGGAACATTTTCTGGCATATTATTCATTAGGAATTCTATTCCTTCTTCCATATCTTCAATGGGTAAAAACGCAAGAGCGTCTATCATTGCGCAAAAAATGTTAAAATTAATATTTTCTTTATATTGTTTTACTAGATGCAATTCTTGAATTTTCTCCAGGTTGACTGTCTTAGATCCTCTAATATGTATTCGTCTCCCAAATACTGCAAGAACAGCTCGAAATACCGAATCTTCAAAGTCTGCCATAATAGTTTCAAGACAAAATTCCAAATTCAAATTATGAATTGCATTTTGAATAGCCTCAAAAAATTCTTCGTAAATCTTTCGTGA
This sequence comes from Dicyema japonicum, assembly GCA_011109175.1. Lineage (NCBI taxonomy): Eukaryota > Metazoa > Dicyemida > Rhombozoa > Dicyemidae > Dicyema > Dicyema japonicum. Next base: position 144,674 of record RDEW01000046.1, on the reverse strand, counting down.
TTTAGAAGGTAATATTCCATAAATAACTGTAATTGCACTGGCATTGAACTGAATCCTGATAAAATAGATTTGCTTGGAGATACATGGTGCCATGGAGAAATTTTTATCCATATACCATGATTTTGAATTCGCCAATAACGTTAAATTAGTTTTGGTGCTGAATATTAATATTCTATCGGTTCTTCTATGATTATCATAAATTAAAAAATTTTCTGAATCTGGACCAAGAGTTAAAGTTAAAGAGGATGGAATATCTCCGAGATCGAAAATATTTTTGGAATAGGTAGACAAGCGTTGATTCCTTAGTGTTCGCTTGAAAGAATCTGCAGAAGGGAGAATAATTCTGGTTGCTGTTTCACATTGAGACACAACCTTTGAATAGATTTGTAAGAAATTTTCTTGACTCGTTTTAGCAATAAATTTTTCTTCGTTGAACAATTTCATCAGTTTTATTTGACTTTTATCAAATTCGTGATTGTGAGAGATTCCTTCTTTGGGAAATTCAAAATTAAGATCTGTTCTTAGTCTTTCTCTGCATCCTTGCGAAGATTTTTTCACACATTTAAAAATTATATAGTTTTTTTGTCACCGAATGCTTTGTATACATATAACCCTTAAAACGAATTTTCTTTCCTCCTTTGTTAGTTGATATTATCTCCAATTTGTCACTTATTTTTGCGGCAAGCATAATATTTAAGATACGCTTAACAAAAGATTAAACCAAAGCGAAAAAGTCAAGGTCAAAAAGATTAAACCAAAACGAAAAAAAAGATGGGTTTTTCAATGCTCTGAAGAGGACCCTANTAAACCAAAGCGAAAAAAGTCAAGTCAATTTTATTATTACCTTGAAATTCTTAAATTGATTTAGTTCAAAGCGATTATACCAAGCGGAAAAAGTCAATTCCGTGATTTCGTTAGCGGACTTGACTTTTTTTCCGTTTTGCGCTAAATTTCGAAAATTTATAAGGGAAAAATTTTCAAATGGAAAAAAGTCAAGCGGAAAAAAGTCAAGTATTGAAAAAATTTTTAAAAAATAAAAGATGCTAGTAGTATCACAAAAATGCGAATATAAACTAAAAAAAGACGACTTGACTTTTTTTCTGTTTGACTTTTTTCCCCTTACGGATTTTGACTTTTTTTTTCCGCTTGACTTTTTTTCCGCACTCCACTAAATGAACTATGCCCGTCCAAGAGTCTATTAACTGTCATAAATGTCTATGCACCACAATGTGGACGAGTAATCAAGAACCCCAGTGAGCTCGAGGAATTCTACTCAGAACTATCAAGCTCATAGTCTAATAATGCTTCCTCGTCCCTTGTCTTTGTCGCGGGAGATATGAATGCAATTGCCGGAATGCGAATGGGGCGCGAAGAATCCTCTATTGGAAGACACGGGCGGGGAAGGAGAAATGCATCTGGAGCCTCTCTGGTGAACTTCTGCAAAACAAATAACCTATTTCTGTGCAACACGGTCTTCACGCACTCAGCTTGCCACAAGACGACGTGGCACGGACAAAGAAAAAACTCTGTCGGAGAGACCATGAATATATATTATCAAATCGACTACATTATCTGCCGAAAGTCTGATAAACACCTGATAAATGATGCACTTTCCTACCAGGGAACAACAACTGACAGCGACCACAGGACCGTCATTGCAAAACTTTCTGTAAAAAAGCACCTGACTGGGAAAAATAAATTGAAAACGCGAAGAAGGCGAGACAAAGGCCCAATATATGCTTTCAGACAGAAAAATTGTGGTTAGAGCCCACTTGTAGAGCTAAATCGAGACTCTTATGGAGAAAACCGCACCGGAATCATCAGTACGAACTCTGTGGGATCAAACAAAGCAGGTAATCTCCAAGTCGGCCAATATATGCCTTAGAGTCCGAAATCATCACGCCCTAATCACCAGCCGAACGTGCCAGATATGGCAAAGCATTGCAGAGAGCTACGACTAAAAGCGGCAAGCACGTCAGACGAGAGTAAAAAAAAGAGCTTATTATCCAACAAAGGGAACTAAAATGGAAAATCAAAAAGATGAACAGAAAACACTCACGGGAAATTATTCATCCCTATTAAAAGATGTGGAATGCTTAAAGGACAATTCAAGAATGTATGGCTTTGCGGCTGCTGCGGACAAAGAAAGGACGAAACACCCTTCACATCAAAGACAAAGATGGAAAATTCGTGGGTAAACCGGAAGAAAAGCAGAATTGATTGCACGAAACTTCGAAACACTGTTGAATGAAGAAAATAAGGACTTTTCCCTTTTCCAGGGAGAAGCAAAGGCGCTAAAAATCCCAATCACAGTGGAAGAGGTTGAATTAGCGCTAAATAAACTGAAGAACAACAAGAGTGCTGATCCGGACAACATGAGCTCCTAAAATATGGGCCAAAAAAACTTAGCGACATAATTACAAAAACCCTAAATGACATCTTTGAAACTAATACCGATCTAGGACTTGGAAATGGATTATTAATACCCAGACAAAAACCGAACAAATCAAAAGGACCAGTAAAAAATCTCTGCCCGATTATACTTCTGAATTTGATACGTAAGGTGCTGGCAAACATTGCACTAAGCCGGATAAAGGGTGTGGCGGATTTATACCTATTAGCAAGTCAAAGTGGGTTCCGAGAAGGGAGGTCTACAGCAGACATTGTATGGGGCCACAGATGGCGCTGCGTAACGCACCAAAGATTCAAGAGCGCAACGACCGTGTTGGGAATAGATCTCTCCAGAGCGTTTGACTCAATAAACAGACAGAAACTGATGAATGTGCTTGAGCAAATATTGGATGAATCGTCGGTTAGGATAATCAGACTACTACTTGCGAACAAAAGACTATCTGTGAGGACAGAATGAGCAACTTCCCGCAGTTTCAAAAACAACGATTGGGACACCCCAGGATGATTCCCTCTCCTTTTTACTATTCACCATATACCTTGAATCTGCACTCCGTGACGTCCGTACATGCTATATAGGAGACATAGAAGAGACATCTTATGCGGATGATGTGGATTTCGTATTACGGGACGTGACCCACTCCAACACCTACTAGAAAATGCACCTGCGGAGCTTGAGAAATGGTTTCTCAGCGTAAATGTAAACAAAACTGAGATTACGGAAATCAAATGAGAAGACGAGGAAGGTTGTTGATTGTTAAATATTAACTTTTTATTGTTGGTTAAATAAAGTAGGGTAATTATGGCTGTTGTATTTTTATGTATTACAAAACAATAAAATAAATTCTAAAAAATTAACAATGGAGCAAAGTTACTTAGTGTTTGGGAGTTGTGAGTAAGCAAAACCTTTAATGAATTTTCGATTTAAGCTTATTTTAGTCGAATTTCAATCACTTAAACTTGAGCCCTTTTTGGATATAATTTAATAATATATCTGGCGCCACCAGAGATAGTGAACCACATGACGCACATTAACAATTCAAACTCGCTGAAGCCAATGGGGAAGAAGGTTGAACAGAAGAAACAAACAAATAATCTTCAATCCAAGTAGTCATATACCACAACACTAACTTTGGCGGAACGTGGAATAGTTCCCAAACGGTCTCTTCTTGAATTTAGAGAAGACACGGAGCAAAGGAATCTACCGACCAAGTAGGTAGCGATGTGAATTGAACCACAGCTAATCGCGACTTGAACAACACTAACCACTATTCTGCTTGGAGTCTCTAAAAATAGTTAATGTTGTCAAATTAAATAAAAACGGTTGTTAGAATGCCTAGACATGAGGACTTGCGCATTAATTATGTATGATTGTTGTTTTTAAATAGATTATTTATTTTTGCCAAATCCTACATCGATTAAAAATTAATAAATTAGTTTAAAGTTGATAATTTGTTTGATCACTGTCTCTTTTTTGAACAGCCCACGGTTGAATATCAGTCTTGGCAAAAAAGGTGAATGTGAGTAGTCCAAGTATTTCAATGGCCAACATTAGCGTAAATACATATTGCCATTCTCGTGGTTGATGCTAAAATGTAAAATTATCATTTACAGTGTCTGATACGAAGGTGTACGATGTCTGAATGGCCACCACTCCACCGAGAGCCCCGAGAGTATTAGAAATACCAGCAATGATTCCGTAATATTGAGGAGCAATATCCCCTATGTTTGGCATGGAGACAGAAATATATACCCCAGTGAACACACATGCAATCAACACTAATATAACTCCGATAACTGGTAAATTTTTTGGTATCAGAGTAGCCAGAAGTAATAATATCCCAACGGGATAAGTGCTACAATGAGGATTGATTTGCTTACCAAATAGGCAAAATATCTTTCTTACTAATGTTTTCTGAGCCTTTCTCTTTATCAAAAAATAATCCGATAAAAGACACGAACCAAATCCCCCGACCCAGGTAACTATGGGGGCAAGAAATGTGATATAAGTTTGCTGGAATATAGCGAATGTAATACATTTTTAACAGGAATATAGTACAAATCCTTCAACATAGATGGGATTATGGTTACAAGAAGGAAAGCACTCCAATTGGCCGAAAAATGTACCATTACCTCCGCAATCAAAGGGGGAGAAGTTAACATTTTTTTCCAAGGAATTTTCTAAATTAAAAGAAAGAGTACTTTGAAATCAGTGACTTGTTCTCGTTCAGCGATTCGAGATAGATATTCCTTTTCCTCATCAGTGATCCATCTATTATTCTTTGGGTCATCGGTCATGAATATTGCCCACAAAATCAGCCAAATTACTCCAATTACGCCTAAATTTAATAAATATTCATCACCAAATATATAAAATGACACGGGCCATAAACTCTGGTTATATGCAGTCCTGAAGTAACACTATATGCGAGGATATTTCCAAAATAAGTACCTTGAATAAAATGTGCCAAATACCAGGAAATATCGTACCAATAGCAGATCCCCGAATTTCAGCAGGATACCAATTTGCGATGATGACTGTGAAACAGGGAAAGAATGAGGCCTAAACTGGGAATATTGCTATACCTGAGCTGCTCCCATTATTATTCGAATGGCAACAAAACCATAGTAACTCTTCAACATTATAGAAGGAGTTATAAAACACAAAATAGTTGAAACGAGAATATTGACAAAGAGAGTAATTTTCGATCCAAACCTCTCTGCCGAGACTCCACCAATTACTTGAGTTAAGCAATATCCGGCGTAAAAGCACATTAAACCAAAAGATTTCTGAAATTGAGTCCATTCAACTTTCTGTATTTTAATATAAAATATACCCCAGGTTCAGGTTCGCTTATTGTTATAATTTGAGGAATTATCACATTCACGTTGAGTCTTTGCATATATACTATTGCAAGACACCAAAATGTCCCAAATCCAACTATGATTCGCCCTCGTGATGAAATTTTATCTTAACGTTATAGCTTCTCTTACTGGTCCCTGGATTCATTTCCGTTTTTGCTAAAATTTGTAATTTATAGCATTTATAGTAATATTAATTATTTTAAATTCAAGGATAGGCTAAACCACATTTTTATAGTTTAATTTCTCGTAATTTTATTGTTTTATTTCTTTGTATTGTTTTCTGAATATTAAAATATTACTTTTGATTTTTTCGCGGTTGAAGCATCCGGATTTCTACACGTGAGATCCCCGTGAGCGTTGCTATTTGAGCGGATCTCACTCGCCCTCCTGAGAGGGAGTACCCACGCAGTCAGTGGCCGCTGTATGGACCCTCAGCTGACTGTTTCTTTATTTTATTAAGTATAACCAAAGATTTGGCTTAAAATTCTTACCTTTTCAGCAAAATTTTATGCAATTAGTAGGACAACAAGAAAATAGTAATTTTTATAAAAGTACTTCTTTGTTGTGACGTGGGAATTACATGTTTTCCAAAAGCCATGACGGAATCCAAGTGGCACATAATATTTTTACATTGTTCGTATATAGGATTGAGCCCCAGTGTGAGTCAGCCTTCTATCCGAGTATAACTTTCTCCCACTCGCGGACAATCTGTCTGTCGCTAAACATCTGGTAGTTGAGATGATTTTTAGATGTCTGGATGCTATCCGGAAGCATAAATTTCTTTGAACAGGCAGGACAATAATAAAGTTGGATAGTGCAGTTGTTTTAGATGAATTGAAGATACTTTGTCAGGGCCATGATAAGTAATTTAAATTAAATTAAAAAATTAATTATTATTAATTCAAAAATAAACTAACAGATGATTTGTGCCAGAGAGTTCTTTGAGAGATTAGATTTGAACTATTCACAGTAGATTTAAACTATTCAAGAGGAGATTTTTGAATCTCCGCGTCGCGCAATGTGATACTAAGTGGCTAATTGGATTAAGTTTTCTGTTTGTTTTGTCTGTTCCTTCTCTTTCTTTTCCTACTAGAGTGGCGCCATGTGATCCACTTGTCTCTGACACATTAAAGGATCATTAGCTCTCCTTTACTCCACTGGAGGGGTTTCCACAACTGCAAGTAATTGAGGTCTTTAACCTATTATGCGTGCGCACTTATATAGCTAAAAAAGGATATGCCTAAGATAATTGCAAAATAAGATCGGAGATAATTGCAAAATAAAATCGACCTCTTCAAGAGATCGGTCCCTTAGAAAATTAAAATTCTAAAAAGAGTTAAAAAAAGAGATTCATTGCAAAATAAGATGATTCGACCTCTTCAAGAGATCGGTCCCTTAGAAAATTAAAATTGTAAAAAAGAGTTAAAAAGAGATTCACATAAAAATAAGATGATTCG